>JAULBZ010002800.1:0-17908 GCA_032360805.1 Neoturris breviconis | reverse complement strand
CCTTATTGAGATTAATTTTCGCGACTTGTGAATTAATTCTGTGTGATGTTAAGGCTCATTAAATGTAGGTTCCAAAATTTTCAAAAGTTCAATATTTTTGCTGACGCTGTTTATAGAGGTACCAAACGAACAATATAATAATGTGTATTTTTCCTTTTCATAGCATGCATTATCAAGAAAAAGGAGCGCAAAAGGTCAATCCTATCAACATTGGTTATACTATGCACAGGACAAATACGACGTAAATATAATACATTATTATTGCGTGAAAGACTTCCAAATACAATCCGGTATATTCCTCTATATGGGGTAATACACACAGTTCATATACAGCAATATGTGAAAACGGTAGTCATTCATGCTTTAATTTGCAATAAATCGTGGATTCCATCCCCTACCATATTATTTTGTATAACTTGTTAACCACTATAGCTATCGTGCTGAAACTTTATAACATTTAGTGTAAATCTATAGCGTAAACATACTAAAAATTTGAGCTTCATTTTATCTTCAGATCAGTATTTCCTGGTCATAAACTGAAACCACCTATTTCAAAGTGGATCAATTCTTTATTTTAACATAACTTGTGTTTGGATAATCCTTGTCGCATAAAACTTGGCCAAGTTACTTGAAAACACGAAATAAATGTTTGTGGCTATGTTATATGATATGTGATTTGTTTCAACCAAGTTGTTCAATAGTTATTGAGGGGGTAGAATCCACCCATTTCCAGTGTTACAGAGCCCTAAAAAAGCCCAGTACTAGTAGGGTTTTAAAGCATAAATGACGAAATCCCAAGTGGGGAGGGGGGCGGGACACGGGTATTACAAAATTTCTGTCAGTCAGCGAAAAGCAAACTGGACGATTATAAGCCCGGTTATAAGCCCACCAAAAATGCCTTTTTCCGCTTATAAACCATGGATTTTACGGTATTGGTTTATATTCCCGGTAATGCGAGGGACTATATGAAACAATCATCGCGCAGAATTTTATAAAATTTAGTAAAGTAAAGCTTCTGGTGGATTCACAGTGACAATACTCTGTTGAGATATCCGCATTTTTCACAGCAAAGAAATAATACCCAATATTGACCTTTTCATGAAACAATGAAAACGAGGTGTTCGTTGTTCAAAGTAGAACTTGTTACAATGTAATAACTTTCTCAAGTCACTTAAGTCACTACACACAAAGGAAGTTATTGCATTGTAACAAGTTCTACCTTGAGCAACGAACGCCTCGTTTCCATTGTTTTATCAAAAGGCCTATTATATGGTACATTCATTTTTTTTATTTAGAAAGCCGAAATCGAAGATGTTAGATCGGTATTGAAAGTATTAATTATGTACATACCGTTGCCAGTATTTTGGGCACTCTTTCATCAACAGGTAACCAACTTCATTCTCATGTGTTTTTCACACATATATTTCGTAAATTAATACTTACAAAGTGTAAAATACTATCGAGTACATGAAACACTGAATACAGTCCCGTATAACTCCGTATTCGGAGTGTTTATTGCCTTATATGGAAATACACAGTCCGAATAAGGAGATATACGGTTTCCGTACCAGTCATTTGCGATGGGTACGTTCTCGGATATTTTTATATTCTGGCAATGTATTGACCATATATGGTAATATAGATAGTCTTTATACGGAAATATCTGCGATGCCGTATTTGATATTTCAACCAATCTTGTAATACTTTAGAAAGCTGTTTAATAAGAAATCAGTAGGCAATAACTTGTGCAAAGCGGCATTAAAGCGTTTTCACTGCGAACTTTGAAATTACCTAGTTTGATTTCTACTACGCGAAAAATTCGTAGCGATTACCAAAAGAAGACTATTTGTTGGTAGTAATCGAGTTCACATGGTTATTAGTCGATTACTACCAACAATATTTCGTCAATTTTATGTCTGTCTTTTTTTTACTCTTGCAACCAAATTTTTGCATTGTGAAAATCAACAATAAAGTCCAAGTAACATGATCCTCACCTTTGTCCAATGGGAAATTTGCCATGTGACATGATCCTCAACTTTGTCCAATGAAGGAAAATATGCATAATTTTTTATTTATAGGGTTCTAGTTGGACGTTACAAGCAGAACAAATGAATGGTGATCTAGTAAGATCTCTTAAACCTTTATTTTCAACCCATCAGAAAGGATAAGTCTTTTAACATAATCAAATTTTATATAAACATGCTCTAACATCAAGCTTGTCCCCAGCCCCTTTTGAGTCAAAAGGGGGTGGGGACGAGCTTTCTCTAACATGACACATAACTTGTATTGTATCTCCAGACCTTTGTTGGTTGCCTTCAAGAAGTAGATGTTCAGCCTATTCTGAGTATAGAACAACCGCACTTTCTCTCCCTTAATAAAATTCGGAACATTTTCTAACCCTACGCTACTTATTCTAACCCCACCATTATTACTACTCCCCTGTCTTAACCCTATAAGACCCGGGCTTTTGGGGGGTCTAATAACCCAGGGTTACAATGTACCACACCCCAATAACTTTCGAACTACTGCTCCGTTTTACTTGAAACTTGGTCACAATTCTCCCCAGGCTCTCTACTATCCGAAAATGTAATAAAAATTTGCATACGTCATCATTTCATGCAGAATATGAGTATCCATCCGCAGTACCTGTGAAAATCTGACTAAAAAGTCGAAAATGGAAATTTAGCTAGAACAGTTAATTATATCGTTATATTTGCTAATTATGAATGTTTTTATTAACTATTAAACAATAAAAAGCCTTTGTAAAGCCTCGTAGACCAAAATAATACCAAATTTAATCAAAAAAAAAATTTTAAATACAAAGTCACCAAATTTGGGCTTAAAACAATAAGTGGATCAGAAGTTATACGGAAATTTCGAGGTTTGTGGTACAGAGTATCCCCCCCCCGCTGGTAAATAGGGTTAATTGAAACTCAAGAGTACAGCTTTTCAAGAACTTAGCTTTTGGTTACCAACTACTTCCATATGGATAATCGCAACGTAGAAAGCTTAAAACACTAAATCAGTTATACACATTTGTTTAAACTGCTCTTTGAGATAATATACCAAAATTGACCACCACATCACATCTTTCATTATAATTTCTCAAATTAGGGGGCCCTATTTCATGCTATTTCATAAACATTAGAATTAGACTTATGTAATTAAAAGACTCTTTTTTATTTTATAGGGAGGTGCTGGAGAATTAAGATCTGATCAGATACAGGTAAATACTTCTAAATTTCACGAACGAAAGTTGTAAGTTGAATCTCCACTTCTTCTACTGGTCTGTCAACTGAATCCTTCTTCACTTGCTACAAGAGAAAAATGAAAAAGGAACCAAGATCTAAACCAGTGAGCAAAATCTAGTTCAAATATTGTTTGTGAATTTGATTAATTATTTGCCCACTGCAAATAGTTGAAAGACAAAGTGAAATTGCACAGTTAGAGGCCATCTCAAAGACAAAACGTACATAACAGTGTTCTGAAGCAGAGATTTTGCAATGAATTGCTCAAAGAAACCAATCCATCATTCATAAAGCACACTTCATTTTTATTGAATCTGATGCAAAAACCTCTGCATAACGTAGTAAAGTAGCGTTGTTCTAGCACTATTTCTGCGGACTTTGAACAAGGTTTTGCCCACTAGGTTCGTTCCTAAATTTTGTGATGGACTTAGAGTTCTGCAAGACCATTTTATAAGATGATAATGCTTCTAATAATAACTATGTATATATAACAATTACCTCTTCAGGTACAAGATGTCAGAATAATGAGAAAACAGCGTCTATTGTACTTCGTGAAGTCGTTTTGACTTCGTGCCGATCTCGTGTGCCTATTGGGTCACAGTTCATATATCAAAGTATACGGGGTTACAACTATTTGATACTATGTTACATTGTGACACAATAAACAAAACATCTTTCTAACTACGTCTGTTTTTTTTCATTCAGTTCTTCAATCCGGTCTTGGTTTTGATCCTCATTCCCATATTTGATCACGGGATTTACCCATTGTTTGAAAGATGTCAAATGGAACTAACGTAAGTGATGAAAGGGTTAACCCTATTTTGGGCGGGGAGGCAAAACGGCCCCCCCCCCCCCCCCCCTCCTGATCTTTTTAATAACCCATGTTCTGCTTAAGATTTTCCAAATTTTCAGACATTTCCTATATTTTTTCTAGGATTATTTAATTTATTTAGTAGCTAATTTGCCAATAATAACCAATATTTGGCAGGTAAGGCGTAATTAGGGCGTAATTACCAACTTACTGCATTAAATTTCCCGCTATTTTATCAATTATCCAAACCGTAAGCTAAATTATAAATGCAGGCATAAAATTTTAATTAATCAGGTTAACCGTTTGCAAATTATCGAGAAAAATCTACCAGGTAGGGCGTCTCCGCCCCTCGTGTAAGATTAACCTAAACTTGAAAACGTAAGTTAACCTAAACTTGAAAACCTTTATTAATGTGCAGAGGCGTTCATTAGATCATTCACAGTTATTCAGACCATATATTTCTGCTTGTTATGATATTTATAGTGTAAGAGGCTATGTTTAATTTACAACGAGATGAGCTCGAACGAACCATCCCTAAAGTATGCAAACCGTGTGTCGAATACAATCCCGTATATGCCCGTATTTGGACTGTGTATTGCCATTTGATATTTATTTATTTTCCAGTCCTCTAAAGAAAATGATTGGCGGTATGATACTAGCAGCTATTGCTTTCGCTATCACAGGATTCATGCAAATTAAAATACAGGTAACTTAATATATAACAATTATTGAATAAATAAAGCGTCCGTATATAACGAACGACTCAAGAAATTCCCAAATTAAAATAGCTATATCTTTGCTTGGTCTTGGATAATACCCAGATAATTATTCTAACATACTTCATATTGTCCGTGATTGGCTATTAATTGATATCAAGAATAGTTACTAAGTATCAAATTTAAGGTAACATTTATACACAATTGTCTATAATGTATTGTAGTACAATATGTGGGGAATTGGTCATAACCGTTCTCCAGATTAGAAAAATATATTCTGCAACGTAGAGTTTTTGATAGGTAAACAGGATTGCCATTGATTGGTTTCTTCGGTACTAATAAGCCAATAAATTGCAAGTGCTTTGATTCGGTAGCCTATTCTGGAAATAATACTTTGTTGAAGATCAACTATGATCAACTTTTGATAGGTAAACAGGATTGCCATTAATTGGTTTCTTCGGTACTAATAAGCCAATAAATTGCAAGTGCTTTGATTCGGTAGCCTATTCTGCAAATAATACTTTGTTGAAGATCAACTATGAGTTATTAAAGGTCATCCAAACTCCGCAAATCCCAAACTAAATGTTTTTTTGTTTTGCAAATTAATGTAAAATCCGTGATTCAGGTGAGAGCTATAATTACGTCGTTAAAAAGATTCAAAACGTTTATAGTTTGAATTATTGCAATGTGCATTTTCACGAAATAATGAAAACGAGGATTGTTACTCAAGGTAAAACTTGCAATACAAAAATTTCCTTTTTGCGCACTGGCTTCCAGTTTTCCAATGTTGCATGACATGTTGGCTTCAGTACTGTCATTACAGTTTATAAATTTCTCTCACGTTCCTTTTATTTTTTTAGGATTACCATTCACCACCACCGATGCCTCCAAGTCTGAGAACCAGTGTCGATTTCATTAATGTATCACCATGCCAGTTAATCGAATTACAACCAGACTCATTTTTTAGAGTTTCATTACCATATGGTGAGGTAGGTAATCCAACATAGAAGACTATCGAATACGGTATCATATTACCATTTGGACTATGTATTTCCATATATGGACTATGTATTTCCATATATGGTATATGTATTTCCATATATGGCAATACACAGTCAAAGTACGGGAAAGGGACCGCGGCGAGTTTAACTGATTCGATTTAACTCTTTTGAGAGAATCATTCTGTTTACATGTAATTGGAACGCAAAAATCTTTGGTTGGTAAATTATTGATAGATTTATAACTAATGTCCTACGTTTTTTAATATGTGTGTTCCTTTTCAGCATACTTATATGTGTGTTCCTTTTCAGCACACTTCCCATCAAGTAGGTGAATCAGGCGATAGAACGTTCAAAGCAAAAGGAACGAACTGCTTTTCAAAGAATGACACGAGAACGAATGATGTAATGGTAAAGTTAGTTAGTGGCGCACAACAAAATATCTTTCTGGATATTAACGATGCTGGTCAAATAACGGCTCAAACGGTAACTTTAATTACATTGAGATAAGCTAAGAATCTACAGAAAAACCTCTGAGAAATCCAAAAACTTGTTCAAAGTCAGCAATAAAGACACTTGGACAAGGCCGAACGACGTTTCTCTAGCGTCTACATGAGTGGCTTATAAGAATAGAAATATAGAAGATTCCTTATAACTTATCTTGGATTAAGTCAAATTTTAACCGGTGCTAAAAAAATATTTGTTTCTTATTTTTGTTTGAAGAATGTTTTACCTAAAAACACAAGACATTTTTCACATCATATGTTTTTCCTTGATTACCACTGATCTTTGCTAAGTTACCACTGAGCCTTGCAAACGATGAATTAACATTTATTTCGTAACTCAACCCTCTTCTCGGTGAGCAAACATTTGCAGTAAAGACGCTTAGAACAACGCCGTTCAACGTTGTTCTAGTGTCTTACTTTGAACAAGTTTTTGCCCGCTGGGATTCGACATTATTGGAATTTTTCGACCTTTTTATTATATACTAACTACCATAGGGATATCATCCATTATCCAATCTAGCTATACCGTACGCTACAATGGCTAATATATTCAATTTATACCATAGATTCGCCACATCTTCCCAAAAGTTGATGTGAAAACTGCCAATACAAGAGTTCGGTAAGTAATTTATTGCAATAAGAGCATATCTGGCACTATTTACGTACAAAATGGAAAATACCTGGCTGGAGATGAGGATGAAGATTGAGTCAGATTTTATTTTGGGGGCGACTTAGGTTTCACTGGAGTGTGTTGACTACAAAGAAGTATTGATCGCTGATATTACAATTGGTTGGTATTCCCCCAAAAGAAAGAAACAGCCACTGCATCGTTTTAACATTTTCTTTCTTTATTACATCTTATCCCCTAAGAAATGTTAGTATGTGCGCGCACTGCTTAATTATTGAACCATATACAATATTCAAATTGGTACCAGCATTCGTGGCAATATATTCAAAAGAATTTGTAAAATTGCTTTCGATTTTCTCCATTCTCAACTGAATATCGGTCAAAAAGGGATTTTAGATTAATTTCTAAAAGTTGGCTACCATCTTGAAATAATTGTCAGCAATTTGTACACACTGCTGCCTAATTTTGCCTTCTCTCAGTTAGAACTAAAAGTTCGGAACAAAGTTAAACGTCTTTGCTACTCCGTTTGATCGAATTTTTGCCCATGGGAGAAAGCAACTTAGGCAATGGTTTGTATATAATGCGTAAATTGTTGACACTTATTATAAGGTGGTAGCACCACTCTTTTGCCAACTCTGGATCATGAATCCGCAATAATGTTACGTTGCTAAGAGAGACAATTTTATTTTTTATGAGACTACTGGTTCGATCACATTGCCTGTAAGTTTGCATCCAAATCATGAATAGTGTAATTAAGCAGAAAATATTTTGTTTAAATTTTGTTTTAATACATTAAATCCTTTATTAGACTTACAGTATCAATACATATACAGTGCATATTTGTTCAACCCTATTACGAAAGGGAGGGGGTGGTGGGAGTGGTGGAGGGGAGGGGTGGATCTTCCCTGTCACTTATTTTTATAATGTCTGAACCACAAAAGCAACAGTATTTCAAGTTTCTATAAGACACAAACTATGAGAAATCCAGCATGCTTACGTTAGCGAATCAAAAAATATATATCATAACCGGAGACCACTTACTTCTACATAGGAAAATCCTATATAAATTATTTTGCAATACCTTGTGTTTGAATAATAATGATTCGAAATTTTGATAATCGGTTTTTTTTTTTGCATTTTTAAACGAAAATTTATACTATGTTTAAGAACAACACAATAGCTGTCTAAAACCGAGATCAGAATGGAACGTGCACTTTTTTAGCAAAATTTCCCATTAATTTTATTTTTGATGACATAATCGTGAGACTGCTGCCATCTGCAAAAAAAAAAAAAAAATCCAAATTATTGCTTTCATGATGCACTATTTGCCTATCAAATTACATCGCTATACTATTAATCGTTCAAATGTTTTGAAGGGGGGATTCCGCATTCCACCCATCCCCCGGAAATAACTTTTCCAAAAAAGCCCGGTTAAAATAGGGTTAAAAACACCATCCTGAAACACTACTAAATGTGGAACCCCTATAGCAATTCACTGTCCGGATACTGAACTATACGGGTCCGTATTCAACAGTCTTTCGCGTTGTATGGATGATAGATTCATGTGTCTGTCAAATTAACTTTTGATTGGGTTGGAACCGTTGTTTTCATATATTGCACAGCGCAAAAGCCTACCGAATATGACAATAGCTACACTGTCCAAATACGAAGAAATACGGGACCGTATTCGGTAGGCTTTCACGCTGTGTTGTTATATATTAAACATATTTCATTACAGATCCATTTACGTTCCATCTACCAATATGACGGATATGGTAAAGCTTGTTTACGTACATAAACTTGAAAAAGACAATAATGTCAATTTCGAAAATTATACGAAATATTCTAACAAAAGTAACTACATCCGTTCTGGCGAGTATGTTATTGGTTTCTAGTTATTTCCTTATATATCTCACAAAAAATACGTAGACTTCCGCTGTTTGTTTTAGGAATATTAGGCTTAGGTATTTTAGATTACTAAGAGAAGATTATCCCTTGTTAACATAAAAAAAAGATCCTAGATCATTCATAGCAAAACTCCTAAAATTCTTATAGCTAAAAGTATGATAGTATGTCCCCTAGAACTCCATCAGCTATTGAGCAAGAATAAAGTAAATATTGATCTTTCTATGTGTATATTATAAATACATGTTTCTTAATTTTAGGTACAACATTCAGGTAAAATCCGAAAATGAGGAATATCTTGTTACGGTAAACATATTTCTTCTCCCTAGTTCTTCACATTTCTCGACATTTCTTCATATTTCTTCATACGTCTTCGTATTTCTTCATACGTTTTGCTATTCTTCACATTTCTTCGTACTTCTTCATACGTTTTGCTATTCTTCACATTTCTTCGTATTTCTTCATACGTTTTCCTTTTCTTCACATTTCTTTGTACTTCTTCATACGACTTCCTATTCTTCCCATTACTTCATACTTCTTCATACGACTTCCTATTTATGCACATTTTTTCATACTTTTTTATTTGTCAATTCATATTTGTTTCTTCTAATTTAGTATGCAATAAATAAAAAACTACAAGATATATCATTTCTGATTTTGTTTAAACGTCTTTACAAGTTGCATTGTATAGTTGTTGTTTTTGAAGTTTAGGTTGTTTGAGTTCCTAAAATGATTTAAAAAGTAAAAAATGTTTAATTTCCTTTTTGTTTTTAAATACGCATGTTATTGTTTTGCCTCTAATTTAACCCTATTTAATACAATTTTGTAATATCTGTATATTAACTTTATGTTGTACTAGTACCAAAAATTTGTTAACAACTTTAATTTTTTATGAATTAAAAAAAACATTGTGCAAGACATCTATTGCTTTTTAGAGCTTTAAAATTAAGGACGGGGGGGAGGGGGGGGGGGGGGCATTAACTTTTGATTAAAACATTTTTAGTAGGACTTAAAACTTGGTCGGCTTATAGACGGCTTATAGACTATTCAAAATAGAAAATTAGAAAAAAATTATATTGAAGTGATTTTTTTCGCTGACGACATCAAAAATTCCCATTTTTACCAAAATTTATTTAAACGCCTTGAAGATTATAAAGCATCTTATGAATATTAAAGTAATAGGTTTTATTATATTATAAAATGTAGATTATTTTTGCTGACATCAGCTTTTTGTCAATAGGTTCTTCAATTTTCCGTCCATACCATCTGACCTGTTAACAATCTCGTTCTCATGACAATATGTCCCAATGTGCTCCAAAACGTTTTGCATTTCTTGAGAGCTAATAAATTTGATGAAAAGTCACAAAACTCCAAGAAATTATTGTAAGCACAGAAAAGTTATTAAACAAAATACTAAAGGGGTTTCAAAGGGCCCCCGCCCTGTCATAGTAAATACAGATTTTTATTTATATATATTACTCCTTATTCCTTATTGCTTCTTCTTATATCAGCTTTCGTTGTTTTGAAAAGGTGAAAGATTATGTACCTATTACTATAGATAATTATTTGTACCATATTTCTTTGTTTACAGTACTCGAAGAAAGTTATCAAGTTAGGAACATTTGGTGCATATACGGTAACTTTAAAACGACCTATGCATCAAAAATATTCTAAAGAGGTAAGTAGATAATTTATAAATTACTATTGCGCAATGTGGAATATCGGATTTACCAATCCTCTGCATTGGTTGGACAACACAGTAAACACAACTTAACCCTTCGTTAGTATGGCGGGGTACCCTCGGAAATTTGTTAATTCATGGGAAGGTATTAGAAGATTCAGGGGGCGAAAATTCACAAAAGTATGATTGAGATTTTTAAAATATGTAAGAAAATAACCTCCTGATTAATAATTTTTGTTATGTTTTCACAGAAAAATTAAAATATTCAGGGGGTCCACACCATACTAATGAATGGTTAAACATGTTGGTCCTGCAATGCTTTGACAATGTATGGGTTCTCTGTATCTATAAATTCTAAATCGTCTAACTTCAATTAACTGGAAAATAAGCTAAGTGTTTAGATTCTATTAATTTCGTTTTCCACAATGGAGCTTCTTTATTTATTGCAACTACCTATCCTCCTAGGAACTACTTATCCTCCTAGGAACTACCTATCCTCCTAGCAACTACCTATCCTCCTAGGAACTACCTATCCTCCTAGCAACTACCTATCCTCCTAGGAACTACTTATCCTCCTAGCAACTACCTATCCTCCTAGCAACTACCTATCCTCCTAGCAACTACCTATCCTCCTAGCAACTACCCAGTGAGCAAGAACTTGTACAGATTCAGTAAAGAGGCTGTAACGTTTTCAACGTTCTAGCGTCTTCATTGCAGAATTTGTACAAGTATCTGCACACTGGTTATTTTTGTGTTTAATCCTATTCATGCTGGGGGCTTTTTTAGGCTGTTCAAAACTAGGGGGCGGCTCCATTACTACCTGGAAATCTCGAGATTGCCTTGCTTTTACACCATAAAACTTGGTGTTATATTTGTACCACCTGTAATGAACAGTATTTGTTAACAGTCTATATTACTATGTAATCCTCAACGTCAAAAATACATCTGTTCGACGTTGATAAGACGTTGAGTTTCCAGCTGGTAATAGCTTATCATAGTCCATTATCTTATTTAATAGTTGGTTGCGCATGTTTATGAAGATGTTCAGAGCACCTCTGTCCATCGTATATGGCAACTTCCACAATACACTGTTATAACAGCTGGTGAAGTTATGTTTTCTGTCACTGGATTAAACTTTGCTTACTCACAGGTAAGTCATGCAAGATTTACGAATATCATTGCCAGACAAACCTAAAGCACCACACCACATTTTAACAGATCCATTTAATGTATGTTGAGCACCCTTCAACACTGAAAAGGCCGCTTCGTTTAGAAGATCGTACTTTATACTTCAATTTGTTAATTTATTGAATCTACAATCTTGGATTGTTAAAATCACCCCTTCTCCCCACAATCAATGTTGTCCTTCTTTTCGTGTTTTCTTTTTGGCTGCGGACTTAAAATTCAACACTGATTAGAATGTTTCCATTGAGAGCTGTATTACTGTATTACCTATTACCTACCTGTCCGATCAGACAGATAATGCGGACTTTGAAAAAGTTTTTTTACTCATTGGGTTTAGAGAAAATTAATAATTATTAGTGACGTCATAATTATGCAGTCCAGGAAATGTTTATAACGTTCTACTTAACTTCAGGCTCCAACAAGTATGAAATCTGTCTTGCAAGCATGTTGGTTGTTGACGACTGCATTTGGTGATTTGATTGTAGTCATCTTATCTGTTGCTAAACCTGTTGATGGAGTTGTGAGTACAATTTTGTTTCTGGTTCCATAGTATCTACCTGTTATGGCTCCAAATAACTCCATATATGCACTTTTTGTATCGATAAATGGCAATATACTTTGTATATGGATTCAGAATCATATTACATAACTTTTCATACTATGAAGCATCTTTATACAGATCTTCATTAAAAAATCTCAAAAGTGATGGTATTTCTTCTACTGATACATGAACTATCCTGGAATTACCAATTACTAAATTTTCATTATGTCTAACTTTTTGGGAACCTACGTCCCAAATACCCATGTTTTCGACCTTTACTCTACATAAGCCCCAATACCCCTGTTTTTGACCTTTACTCTATATAAGCCCAAATACTCCTGTTTTCGACATTTACTCTATATAAGCCCAAATACCCCTGTTTTCAACCTTTACTCTATATCAGCCCAAATACCCCTGTTTTCGACCTTTACTCTATATAAGCCCAAATACCCCTGTTTTCGACCTTTACTCTATATAAGCCCAAATACCCCTGTTTTCGACCTTTACTCTATATCAGCCCAAATACCCCTGTTTTCGACCTTTACTATATATAAGCCCAAATACCCCTGTTTTCGACCTTTACTCTATATAAGCCCAAATACCCCTGTTTTTGATCTTTACTCTATATGAACCAAACAAATCTATCGATAAAAACATATATGTTGCTTTTATATTTAAGATAAGAATAAAGGAAGCCTAAGAAACATGTAAAATAATACAATCTTAAGCCATGCCTCGATGTTTCGAACTCTTGAGGCATTGAACTACTACTTTACACAAAGTCTGTGTACAACAACGTAGTTAGCTTGAATCACGCTACCAAGGTTGGTTGTATATTTTTGCGGAAACTACCAAAACACATTTGTGACGGTTAAGATCTTCCGACATGCTGAACTCGTCATATCTTTTCATATCCAAATAATTTAAGTAATAAAAAATGAGGAAATAACGACTGTAAATGTTGTAAATGCGGATGACCATCGCAAAAAAGTTATTTTTTAAACTAGATTTACAAGCATGGTTTCAATACTTTTATATTTAGGAGAAAGAGATGTTCTTGTATGGTGGCATCATGTTGGTTGTTGCAATCCTCTTTTCGTTCATGTCATATTTTTACACATATTCAGATTTTAGTGGAAAGATAAAAGAAGTCACACCATTAGAAGATAAACCGTTAAATGATATGACGATGACTGATTCACCATCAACAACACATTTATAAAACACTAATGAATACAACTTCCTGAAATGACTCCATGTTCATTTCCATAAGGCGAAAATTTTCCCAGTAGAAGACATTCCATAGGTTGACGTCACACGCCGTTCGACCTAAATTTTTACCAATGGAATGTCTTCTTTTGGCTTTCGCACAAATATTATTGTCTAGTGGAAATCCACCTTTTGAAGCAGCTGTCACAGTGCAAAAGACTACTAAATACGGAACTGGATATTGCCATATATGGTGATATATAGTCCATATATGACAATACACAGTCCAAATACGGAGTTATATGAGTTCGTTAACTATTCGTTAACAATCTCGCTGGCAGTGTATCCCTTAGCACTTCGGACTTGCAATCGGGTATACATGAAAATTGCAAAGTTTCCTAATTTTGACTGGAATAAATGAGTAAACATATCAGAAAGAATGTTTAACCCTATTTGGTATGGGCCCTCCCTCTAAGATCTCAGGAATCACAAGTGCTACATCAATTAAATTTAGCGTAGAAATGGTCACCCATGTATATGTACGTTCATGGTCACCCATGTATGGGCTGTGTATTACCATTTATGGACTGTATATCACCATACATACTGTGTACTACCATATATGGCAACAGGCAGTGCGTATACGTAGTTTCAAATACTTTTATTCGGTTGTCTTTAACACTGTTTAAAAACATTGATCTAATGGCTTTTGAGTGTGATTTGTCAGCTGAAAACCTATTTGGCAACACAAAGTTAGCTTGACGCGGAGCCAACCAATGTACGCTCGTGCATAACTAAAACTAAATGTTTTTTTTATGTATATATTGCTTTGCATCTGTTTTATGGTCGAAGTTCTTGGTTGATGAAGTTGTTTACAATATCAAGCGTAGATCTCCTGGTCTCTGTGTTTATAGCATGCGAATGAGGAAATTAGTTTTAATTGTAGGAAATATTTTGTTTACTATAAAAACACGATTTATATATCATGCATTATTCTTTCAATCCTTCATAGTAGGCAAAACTTGTACAAAGTCAGCAGTAAAGCTGCTAGAACAAAATTTTAACGTTCTGCCAGAATCTTCTAGAACAATCAACGTTGTTTCGTCTTTAGTGCAGACTTTGAACAACGTTTTTGCCTGCTGTATTTCTTCAAATTAAATTATCCGTGAATTTACAAGAGATATCCAAATTTGCTAAGGCAGATCTCCACCAAGTAAATTCGTTCGCGCGAATTCTAAACGAAACCATTTCATTGGTCGCAAATCACGTCACCTGTGTTACGACGGTAAATGTGACAATCAACAGTAAACTTCACAATCACCAGTAAATGTCACAAAAGCAACACTAAATGCCACACTAATATCAAAAATCAACAGTAAATGCCACTAAGTTAAATGTCACATATGCACTAAATGTCGCAACATTACATTTAATAGCAATATCATAAGAGAAATGCCACAAATTGTATGAAACCAGAGCACAAAGCATTAAATCTTTACAGTACTAGTCATTTTCGTTCTCAAATTAATTTATTTTTATTTTTAAATTTTGTTGTGTCATTTATACCCCCATTTACACCTAAAGTTAAAAAATGTTTAATCGTGTTTATTTTAAGCCCGTTTTATATTCTGTTTTAAACCTTTGTTAGTATGGTTGGGTACCCCCGGAAATTTGTTAATTCATGGGAAGGTATTAGAAGATTCAGGGGGCAAAAAGTCACAAAAGTATGATGCAGATTTTTAAGATATGCAAGAAAATAACCTCCTGAATAATAATTTCTGTTATGTTACTTTCACAGCAAAATTTAAAATTCCAGAGGATCCACACCATACTAATAAAGGGTTTAATTAAATTAGTAAATTTAATAAAATAATAATTTAATAAAACTACCTGTCGGGGTAGCTTTAATCGTGTTTTATTTAAAACAACAAATATGGCGGAAGTATACCGTAAATTCTCTATTTAACGCCGTCCCTCTTATTAATGCCTCCCTTCAATAAACGCCCCCTAAAATCTAAAAATATTAAATAAACGCCTCCCTCTCTAATTGAAGCCTCCTTCTAATTAACGCCCCCCATCCCCCCTCGCTGAGCAGGCTCGACAAGGAGCTAATTCTTAACTCTTTTAAAGGTTGTGCTTTGAATTTGGAGAATGACGGTGACATTCACTGCCTTAAAAAGAATCAGCCTTGTTTTGCTGGTTCACAACTGACATAAATAAACTGGAACTGTTATTTAACAACAACATCAGCAAAACTCCTTTTGCAAATCTTTTGCGAGTCTGATACAGAAGAGGCGAATGCGTCCTTTAATCTTCTTGACAAAGACGCAGAAGAGGACGCATTCGTCTGTCTTAATTAATTAATAATGAAAAATAAATTTGATGAAAATTCTAAGTTTTTTTTTAAATTAACGCCTCCCTCTTATAAACGCCTCCCTCTAATTAACGCTCCTCAAAAATCTTGAATATTAATTAAACGCCCCCGGCGTCAAATAGAGGATTTACGGCATCTTGACAGGGCGAAGTTGAACAAGAGTTCTAGTCAATAAATGCTCAGAAGAGAATACAGGAAAAAAAATATTTGGGTAGAAATAGCGGCATTTCTCAAAGCACCAGGTTACCTTTACGGAAAGTGTGAAAGACGTAGTAAAACAAATTCATACGTTAATATATACATACCGGAATTTGTTCTGACAAAGGGCCCTACAGCTAGCTAGCTATATGGTACACGTAACACACACTGTGAGGGAGTTTTGGGCATTGTTTCAGAAAGGCAGTGAAAAGAATTCCTATTTTACAGATATGGAATAGTTACAACCATTGACACATACACAAAAGATTACTTTCGTACCGAAGAACTCTATCAATTTTCAGTTGGACCCAACATTTTACTTAAAATAAATCATTTGTTAGAAATAACGGGCTCGAGTAGGCGATTTGAGGATTCAGCATGGAATCAGCAATTTTTCGAGTAGTAGAAATTACTTATTTGGGTTTGCCATTACCAAATATGATTATTTACGGTAGTTTATGTGATTTATGCAAACGTGAAATTTCTTCTCGTTTTCAAAATGGCAACTTCGCTCGCTCCAAAATTTTGCTAGCTTAACTATTGGTAAATTCTTTGTAGAAACGTTTGAAGAAAGTTACACTAGGAATTGTAACGCCGTCAAATGTAGTAAATGTTGACGAGTGTAGTAATATATGTAGTAACGAATAATGAAGTAACACCCGTCAACAAATGTAGTAACGTGAACAAATGTAGTAAAAAAATTAATTGAGGATAAGTGTAGTAAATCATAAACTTGTGTAGAAAACGTGCAGAACTTTAAATTTTAAATTTTAAAAAAATGAACAATTTGGTCCTTATAGACTGTGAATTCTGCTCTATGCCTGCATTCGTTATCGAGGAGGCCAAAATAAAATCAAACCCGATTAGATGAATCGAGCCACAAAAATAAGCAAAAAATAATATTCATTCTATCCTCCATTATAATTATTTTGAAAATATATATTTTATGAACATTAGCTTTGGTCTATGGGATTTATCTCTAACTCATTTCTAACCCTATTTTACACGGGGTATTTGGGGAACATGTATTACACGGGAGGGAAGAGGGAAGCAAAAATGCCCTATCCCCTTAACTCTTGATCTAAATATGCTAGAAGGTCTAAAATATCCGCAAACTTAGCTTATTATAAGTACTTGCAATTCTTATAAAAATAATTCCCAAAACAATCAATACTTTGCTGATGTCAGCATTTACTTTTTAAAAATCAAGAATTTCCTGATATTTCCTCTTTGACATAAATTTTGTACAAAACACTAAAAACTCTTGCAATAAATGATAATAACACTAAGTGAAACAATTTTTGCATAAAATTAAATGATAATTAGGGCGTTACAAGCAACCACCCCCTCCCCCGCCCATGCATAATAGTGTAAATATTTCTATGAAGACAGGTGAAGATTATAATTAGTTATTGTGAAATACATATAAATATAAACAAAAATAAACGACTCTGGAGAGATTGTTTTTGTTTTCTTTTTTAATTATAGTATACACTGTGTTACCTAGTGATGGCATTCATTCTATACTACCACACAGACTTAACAGATATGTAAATTCCACAAAGAACACTTGAATAAATGTTGCTCAATTTACCTACTCTCTTAAAAAGAAAAATAACAACTTTATGTATCTCGTTACATACAAACATAATGATCTTCAGCAGATACGATAGTGAATTATATCGGTAGTAGTGTACAAAATCCTGTTCAAAGTCCGCAGTAAAGACGCTAGAACAACGTTTTCAAAGTAGAACTTGTTACACTACAATAACTCCCTTTTTGTGTCACTGCAAACAATTTATTGCAATGGAATAACTTTTACTTTGGGCAACTGTTGGGAGCCAAACGTGAAGCAAAACCAAACGTGAAGCACATTAAATATTTACGAAAATATAAACAAAACACAAA
>JAULBZ010002799.1:0-17909 GCA_032360805.1 Neoturris breviconis | reverse complement strand
CACAAAATCTGGGATATCAGGAGGTTATAATCCACATCAATGAGTTAAACAGCGGAATTAGAGAATGGGCTCGAACTCGAGATGATAGCGTAACAATTACCTGATAAAAACCTTTCCAGAATCCAAGAAACTGTTTTTCTATGCTTCGATTTAAAATTGAGTTAACATACAAGTCGACAAAATGTTGACGGTTTTCGTTGGTAACCATAACATTACTACCATTTGCTAACAGATCTGTTTTTATTGTCTCACCAAATAAAGCATGTGATACCTACAGAAAATAAAATATATGTTGATAAATAACTCGACGTTGTATAAATAACTCGACGTTGTCACTCGCTAATCCGGCGAAAGTTGAACCTAGCAAACGGATATTATTCGTATACGTCTATAACGCTATAGCGTTCTTACACTGTCAAGGAAGGTGCATTTAATTTAGGCTTATAAAATAGAGAATGTTAACTTTAAACATATGCTAGGCCTCTGAATTCAGGACGGCATAGAATTCCAGGACATTCCAGGACATTTTCAGATTTTAATGCATTTTAAAATCGATTTGCTTCAAGAATCTGTTAAGCATTGGTTACTTTAATGTCAGAAACTTTCATGGGAGGAAAAAACTACGAAATTTTTGTGTTTCGTGGGAAGAGACTTTAGTGGCTGAGCTATTTCAAAATATTTTGGGAGCATAAAGTTTCGCGGAAAGGTCAAAAGACGAGGGACATTTTTTTTTTTTTTTTTGCAATAAGAGGATTATTAAAAATACATAAACAATGTTATCTACTGTCTTAGTCGTCTCACTCTTTAACTGCATCAAATGCACCTCTTTCATCTTCAAATCCCTCACTTTTTCTGTTGCTACTTTAGAAAATTTTGCAGCTGAGAATAAACTTTCGCAGTTGGACCAACTAAGAAACTTACGCAGACTTGCCCAAAAATCTGCGACAACCGTCCAAGTTTCTTTCCACAAAAGTTTCTGACATTAAAGTAAATGAACGCAACATTTGATGCAACATTGTTGCAAAAGAATGCAACATTGTCCAACACGTGGGTCTTGCAAATATCATGCAACATATTACTACATGGCAACCTCGTTTCCAGGGCTTCTTGCCTTTTCGAGCACTATTCCGTGTTCAGAAAGGCAAGAAGTACTGGGAACGAGGTTGACTACATGCAGCAAAATGTGGTGTGTATACGCATCAATGTTGTAAACAGCAAACAATAATGTTGTAGGTAGGCATCGAACGCAACATTTACATAAATATACTTTACATCACACACAGTAGTAACATAAGGCCTCCTGTTGGTCAAAAAGTTGGAGGCGTTGGATTAATGGATGAATTTTGGATGGTCATTTCTCTGGTCATCCAACATTTCGTCCAACATCGAAGCTTTTTTTATGTCAATAAAATATCTTCGTATTTCTGTCTTTCTTTTCCAGAAACAAGTTTAGCTAAAACAATTGCTATTTTTGAGCTTGCTGCGTGTACCGGGAGGTTGTTTTTCCGCAAGCATAAAATATGATGTAATGTAAAACATTGCATCATAACATTACATCATCACATCAATCTCGTTTCCAGGCTTTGATTTCTTTTTGCTTTAACACAAATAACATATCCATAACCCTATTGCTAAGGTCGTAAGGGCCCAGTCAGTAAACTCTAGTGTTAGAGTTACTAGGGTATCATGCCACCCCTACCACCCCACCCCCCCCGACAGAAAAAACATAGTTCCATCCCTACGTCCACACTTCCTCTTGATCTAAACAGTTGTGTTTTACTTGTGGATACAACGGCATTTTATTTAAAGCAGTATACTTATAATTTCATAAATATATAAAAGATACTTACATCACCTAGTAAATTAACAACAAACTATTAACATTACTTATGGATACAGCAATTATATTAATCCAGGGCTTGAAATAACTACCAGTCATCACTGTGGAGGAGAGATTTTTCAGAATATTTTCAGCCAATTATTCTGAAAATCACTCCTCCACAATGATGACCGGCAGTTATTTCAAGCCTTGTTAATCAATATAGATTAATTAAATTGTAATTATCTCACAGCTTTTTTAAAATTAAAACTTTCATAGGCAGCCTTTACATGGACCCCGGATTGAAATTCAGTTCTGTTTACATGGATATCCTATTTAGAGCAAAGTTTCATATAGGTCGAAAAAGCATTTTTCTCTATTTGTAAACAAATATTCTCTCCCAAGATGATTTCTTTATAATTTTTTTGTCATTATGATGTAATAAAAAATTATGATAGTTTAAAATATAGATAATTAGTCGCTAACGATTAACATCCCATATGTAATCCAAGTTTGTCCAACATTTTTTTACCATCCAACATTGTCGACATAGATTTTTGATATGTGGAAACGTGTGCAACATTTCATCTAGACATGCATTGTTGGACGTGTTGGATGAAATATTGGTTTCGCTTACTGTCCAGCCGGCAAAAACCTGTATGTTATTTTTCTGACTTTGAGCAGGTTTTTGCCGGCAGGATGAGGTCTTTAAGTATCAATAAATCATCAACAATGATTACTTGTGGGGAATGAAACAACTATATAATAATCATTAGACTAATTGAATTGTAATTGTCTTTCGACTTTTTAAAATTAAAGTATTCACAATTTTTATTACACCATAGGTAACCAATGAGAGGAAATTTACGTAAAAATAACCTCCTTTAACTGCTAGAATGCCAATGATACCAAATTTCAGGGGTAACGTTGAAGCTAATAACTGTACTAAAAACACTCCTCCACAGGTAATATTTCCAATAAGCAAAAACTTGTTCAGTCCGCAGTAACTTCAACACTGTTTTAGCGTCTTTACTGAGGACTTTAAAGTTTTTGTTCACTATGTACTCTGTAAGGTTAACTCCCAATTGGCATGTGATGTTTTCCTAAGGTAAAAATACGTTGTTTTGACGTCAGAGCAATAACAAAGTATTTTTTATGTTAAAAACACAAAGTGACGGCAGGGCTACTTACTTCAAAAGTTAAACAAAGATCGTTTTCAACATCACCATCATGTGAAAGAACTTGCTTTAAGCCATTTGACAACGTGGGTTGAATTTCGTACAAATCTTCAAGATCAACGGGATACCCGAGAAGCTTTTTATAAACGAGTAGTGGAAAATGAACGTCTAATATGATTCCATTATATATAGCTAATCCTAACAATATTCCTACAAATTCGAACATGACACTCGATTCCACAGTAAATGCATTAAACCACACAAGATTTCCATCCTCGGATAGCGTGAATAAACTAAAGCCTAAAGAAATAAAAGGAAAGTCAACTCCCACCTTGGATTAGGGAAATTCTAGGAATGTTTAAATCCAACCAGAGGCAGTGACAAAGTGCAACATTTAGTAACCAGCTTTATAACCTGAAGCAATTCTTAAAAATCGCGGTTATTTCAATCCTTCCTAATAACTTAAAACAGGATAAATAATCACTTACTTGGATCAAACACCTTTTCAACAACCACTTGAAAGAATTCTTTTTGCAATCCACCCATATCCAACCCTTGTTCACCACCATTGGTATATTTGATTTTTAATGGCTTTTTAAAATCCGAACTCTACGAAATTAAAACAACTTTATTTGTGGAAAAGAAATCTCTAAAGTTGAAACAAGATTAAACAATCACTGTGGAGGAGAGTATTTTAAGTAAAGCTTCAGGTTTTTTAATCTGAAGCTAAGCAAAAAAAATCTCTCCTTCGCAGTGATGAATTTGCTCTTATAAATTCACCATGCTATGAAATTGAATAGTTTTTTTGTGACAAAAGAGTACCTTATTCGTACTAAATTTCGTGCGTATGTGTTAATTTTTGCGCAACAAGAAATATAATTTTCGCACGTATTAACTTATGCCTGATAATTTTCATACATCACCACACGTGACACTATTTAGGCTTGTTTAGAGTAGAAACATTCACAAAAAGGTAAGTTTAAAAAAAATTAGTACAGATATTACATATGTAAGGCAAGGGGTATATTCTTTTTCGAAAACATATTATATTCTAGTAAATTATTTTGCACATAATATCTGTACTAATTTTCGCGTAAAAACTAACCTTTTTGTGCAAACGCATGGAAATTAGTACACGTGGAAATTAGTATGAATAAGATAGATCGATTGAAGCGATTTGACAAATGATAGTTTGATGGTTACCCAGTGGACAAATTCGTTCCCAGAGGAAGTGTGCTGAACCAATGATCTTGCAATTGACTCAACACTCCTCATTGTAGATTAATTTTTCTCAAATTTAATGATTTTGACTATTTTAAAACTTTACTGCTGACTTTGAACAGGGTTTTTGTCCACTGGGTATGATATCAAACTTGTACAAACTAAACTGAAGCAATGCTCAAAAATCACTCCTCCACAGTGATTATTTACTCTTATTTGAAACACTGTTTATTCACTGTGATAGACTGATTTTTGAGCATAGTTACAGTTAACTGTTAGAGCCTCTTATTATAAAAGCTATATGTCAATGTTTAAAGTAATGATAAACAAAACCTTGGTAAGTGTCATAAGGACGAAAAAGCCTAATCAAATTCAAGATGATTAACATTTCAGTGGGTAAAAACTTGTTCAAATTCCGCAGTAAAGACGCAAGAACAACGACGTACATTGTTGTTCTAGCATCTTTATTACAGAGTTTGAACAAGTTTTTGCCCACTGGCATAAATTTCATACAGTAGTTGAAAGAAGAGTAAATACCACTGTTGAGGAGCAATGTTTGGGCATATCTGAAGCTATGCTCAAAAACCCTTCCTCCACAGTGATTATTTACCTTATCTTGAAGTTGTTTAAGAGCATCTTCAATGAAATGCTCTCTAGTAATTTCCAACAACAAATAAGGACACATGGCTGAACGAACATCAGTGGATAATGGTGATGAATCATTAAAGTCACTCCATGATTTTTGCACTTGTTGTACGCGAGCTTGGTGGATAATTGCATCTTGATATTCTTTTCTCATTTGGGTAATAGCATCAATGTGCATGACTTGAACCTGCACCAAAATAAACAACAACACCATTTGCAGTGGTAAATATCAGATAAGGACAAAGGTTAAAATATCTGTCAAGTATCACCGTAGAAGAGAGATGTCTCAGAATATTTTCAGCTAAATTGACTGAAAATATTCTGAAAAATGGGTTTTTAATATCGTGGGGGGAGAGGTGGTGAATTTAGAATATTTTCTGTAGGTCTTTTAAATCTTGCAGTGCAGCGATATTTAATTTTTTTTTTGCAGGTTTTTAAGTTTGCGATGAAACAATATCAGGTTTTTTTTGCTCGTTTTACAACTGTTGGAATTCTTTATAGATTTCATCCAAAACAAAAATTTAACGCTATTCTTGACAGTTATCAACTTAAAGTGATGTAGCATAACAAAAAAATATGTGGGCTTTTAATTATTCAATGTTGCAATTTCCTGAATTTATTGCTGGTTTTTAATTTCGCGAAAATGGCCAATTTCCTTGAAAACTGCAAAATTTAGTTCCTGTGAAAATTGGTTCTCATAATGTAATTATCGCTGATTGAAGGACAAGGATTAAAATAACAGAATTTAGTAGCTGTAAAGAATTTAGAAGGTTTTAGCAAAAACCTGTTCAAAGTCAGCAAAATAACGTTAGAACAACGTTTAAATAATGTTGTTCTAGCTTTATTTTGCTGACTTTGAACAGGTTTTTGCCGGCTGGGATAGAGGAGCGATTTTTGAGCATTGGGCTTGACAAACTTATAATCGGTTAGTTTCAATTGATTTATTACAATAAAAATTTATGATATATCGTTATAGAAACATTCTTGTACATACCTTGACGGCAGGTTCAAGCAAGAATGGGTAATTCAAAATTGAATCAATATTAGCATCACCCTCGTCAGATGACCTATGCATAAATAAAAATATGTTAATATATAATAATAACTAACTCCAAGGTACGGTATTGAAAGTAGCTCACCAAACCAACTGAAAGTTAAACCTAAGCACATAAATATGATTTGTATACACACATTATACGTCAGTGTTTGAAATATTTCTATATTAAGATGGTAAAGTTTCAGTTCAAATAAACATTTGGAACACCTTTTTCAAGATAAAATTATGTTAGGTCACTGTGGAGGAGAGTAGTGAAATTTCATATCCAGGATAAACACCCAAATTTTACATAGCACTAGGATTTTATGTCCTTATTAAGTTGATAAAGTTTCAGGTCAAATAAATAAACAATTGGAACACCATTATCAAGTTAAATTATGTCAAGTCACTGTGGAGGAGAGTAGTGAAATTTCATATCAAGGATAAACACACACATTTTACATAGCATTAGGATTTCATGTCCTTATTAAGTTGATAAAGTTTCAGTTCAAATAAACAAAATTTGGAACACCCTTATCAAGATAAAATTATGAGTGTGCAACACCCCTCTCACCTCTCCCTCCCTGAAAAATTGAACTTCTCCTATATAGGTCAACCTCCACCTAAAAATTGCAACCCCCCCCCCTACATACAATCTCGGAAATCGAAATCGAAATATTTTTGACAAGCCCTTCCAGAATATCGCCACGAATGCTGGTACCGTATTTCAAAATGATAGCCCTTTGGAAACAAAGTGATAGCAAATAGCCTATCCAAACTTTGTTTAGTGAGCTAAAAATGTTCTTTTATGATAATTGCATATGGTATTTGAATTCATGCAGACCTAAGGTTTGACAAATCAAAACTGGAAGAAATTTAATTTAATTAACACAAATAATAATTATGATTGATAATTATTAATCAAACTTTAGAATAGCAAGACAAGATAACGAATCTGTGCAATAATTTTTCTACAATCCTTTTTCGGTAAAATGATCCTTTTCTACAACTTCTTTATCATCAGCAATCTCTGTTGTATATTTTCCAGTTAGAGGTTGAAAGGAAACAATTTTCTTCTATATATTACTTAATTACATTTGGCATTGAGGAAACTTTGAGGTTTCATCAGGAAAAATGTTCAATAAAAGATGTTTTTGATGGCAAGTAAGGCATATTAAAGAAATAGAGCTTTTGAACATAATCATCGCTATTGTACCTAGAAATGCCGTTGATAAGAAAAAAATATAGTTTTGCAAGCATTTGTAATTTTTGCTTCATATTTTATATAACTTTACATGACACTAGTTTCAAGGTGTTTAAGGGGATATACTGTAAGAAAAATAATACTAGTGTATGAAAAATCACTGTGGAGGAGTGATTTCTGAGCATTGCTTCAAACTTTCTAGCCTGACAAATTGATCTGTGACAAAGAGTTATATACTTACATAACTTTCCAATGTGCATACTCTTGTTTGAAATCAATTTTCTTTGTTAGTTCTTGACAGTAAAATTCTGAGTTGACGACAATCAAGCAATTATCTCCTTTATAATTATTTGCAAGATACAGTACGTGTAATGTTTTACACAATGCTACAAGGCTTACGTTATGCTTTAAAGATGAAGCATCCCATGATGTCTCACTGCAGAGTAATGCTTTGAAACCCTGAATACAAAGAAAAATATGAGGCAGCCTTTACATAAGGATTCATTTCGCCTAAAAATGAAACCTGCCAGAAATAAGATTTCAAATCGATATGAAATGTGAAATGAAACTTCTTGTAAAGGCTGCCTAAGATAACAGGTTTCGGCCGGCTAGGCTGGAGATAAAACATTGCAGAAGAGTTTAATATAATATTTATCAGGGTTAATAACCGCCATCAATGTGGAGGAGTGATTTTTTGGCATATTTTTAGCCGAATTGGCTGAAAATATTCTGAAAAACTCTCCTCCGCAGTGATGAGAAGATGGTGATGTTAGAGGAAATGATGCATACAACAGTACAGTATACCATACAGTGCTCGAAATATGAACAAATAATCACTGTGAAGGAATGATTTTTAAGTATTAGCTTCAGACTTTCTAGCCTGCTCAAAAACCACTCCTCCACAGTGATTATTTCCTCTTATTTTGATCACTGGATTGTCAATTCAGTACTTAGTGCAGTAGTAGCTCAGTGGTTAAGTGGTGACCATACAGGGGAACAGGTAGGCGACTGGGTGGTTGGTGGTTCCGGCCATATTTCTAGGTCAATAGGGTAGGCTGAGGGTTAGTGGTCTCGGTCTTGTGAGGGGGGGGGGGGATAATACTTACCAAGAGTAAACATTGAAACTTTTGCTTTGGAAAACTTGACAGATATGATGAAAATGCATGCTCACATCTCTTTGATAGTTTAGCAATAATAGATGCAATCTTTTGAACCAGACCATAATGATCAAATAAACAAGGGATTTCTAAAATTATAGCAAGTGGTTTCAAATCGCTAGGATTTGATATTCCATTTTTTCTCGCCAATAACATTACTTGGACTGTATCGATAAGTATTGCGATAAATTTATCTGCATGGTCAAGTCTCATTAAGATCTCAAACATTTGTTCAACATCATGAAGTTTTAAATTTATTGAGAATGGTGCTGACTTCTTAATACCTTCATATGAAAAACTTAAATTTAGTGCATCCCAAGATGAAAACACTGTACGTAACGTGTTTGTTAAAAATGATTCATCCATGCATTCATAATAGTTCTTTATAACTGTGTCAAACATTTCTGATGTGAGATGAGTCAACGAATAACCATCAGAGTTCTTTTCCTCCTCAGGTTTATCTGACAGTTTATCTAAATCCTCTTTAATAACATATTCAACATCTTTACTCTCCTCAAACTCTTCAGCTACACTCATTTCAAATTCATCAATGTTATCAAACGTGTTGCAGTCTATATCAACAGCATGATCGTCACCGAATATCCTTACACTTGACAGGCGAGTGCGTGTTGTAATTTTTGTACCGTCTTCCTCATCAAATGAACTTTCAAATCTCGAATTTTCTTTAGAAGCTACAGATAATTTGGGTTTTCTTAATTTTTCTATTTCAATTTCTGTTGGAGTAGTAGATGCTTTAAAAATATTAGTTAGACTCGAAGAAATTGTTGAAGTAATTGTATGAAGATGTGTTTTCAATGAGTTAACAATAGTTGAACCAGTCTGGGTAGCCACAGGAAGTTCATTATCACTGTGAGTTCTATATAAGCCCAGACCAGAAGGGGTTAACGGACATGGGAGAAATAAGCTTCGAAATGGTGACGTTGAATAGAATTGATGTAAAAATGGTGCACTCTCAACTTTATTACCGACAGACAGTCTTTTAAACACACTTTCATCTAACACATTCGCTTTCTGTTCCATTTCGGCTTTGATACATAAATATTGATCGCCATAACTCGACAATTCAATACTCAAAAGTGCTATCATACAAGGCTGAAATTTCTTCCAATGTTCTGAAGATTTACAAAATTTATTCAAGCATTTGTCATTACCACAACCTATTGTTAACTGATGGAAATATTTTTGTGCCCATGCAGTAAACATTGCCTTTTCTTTTGCAAACGATGTATTTGGTTTATCATAAGCTTTCTTAGATACAGCTTGTTGAAGAGATAAGTTTGGATCTGTTAGTGCATATAAGTTACTTGCACTTAAAGAGCGTTGATTTTCGTTTAACGATGCATTTTTGACATTATTCGAACTGCGAGATCTTTCTAGTTTAGGGTTTTCAATACTTAATGAACCTATGATCAACAATTGCTTGTCTTGTTTGTTAAATACTTTATTATGCTTTGATTGTCTTTTTACTTGAGCTAGTCCATTTGGATTATTTCGCATGTGATCTTTAGAAGTTTTCCTTGCTTTAACACCAGGATTTGCAGGAGGTCTTGTGATTGGATGATAGGTTTCATTGTTTTCACTCATATTTGAATATATATGACACTATGTAGTCAATGAATTTCTAGTCTAAAACAATAAAAGGGTATCAAATGATGAAAAATACTGCATAAGAAGCTACGTTTACACACTACAATTAATCGGGTAAGTTTGGTTACCATCTTGAAAAATTGACTACGACTCGGAAAGATCTGTACTATTTCTACAGATTTTTCCGAGTCGTAGCCGATTTTTCAAGATGGTAGACAAAATCGGCCCGATTAATCATAGCGTGTAATCGTAGCTTAAGACTTTAGTGCCTGCTCCTTACCAAACATAAATTGTTCCCTTGTTTTGAACACTCTCTTGGAAACCCAAGGCCTATGTTTATATGTATAAGGATGTTTTAACTATATGGAATAATATATTGCATGGTACAAAAAATGTACACAATTCAGTTTTGAATTAAGAGCAAATAATCACCATAGCTTTAACCTACAAAACCTGAAGCTATGTTCAATGTTTTACGATCATTAATTTTAGCATTAATACTTTTTCAAATATTGAAGAAGGAAGCTTCTCAAAATCAAAATGGACATTTCAATTCTTTAAAGTTTCTAAAGTCTCTAAAAATTATTGAGGAGAAAGCTTCCCCGAAATACAAAATGTATGTTAAAAGAATTCATGGTCAATTCTCTAAGAAATACTTTTTTCCTGCAAAAAATATTCTAAGCCTCCATTCCTCCCTTAAAGGTATACAATTTTAGTGAATGTGGTCAAAACCTCATAAAATTCATATTTCAAAAATATGCTAAGTCACCACTTTCAAAAAATATTTCGAGTCTCTACTTCTCCCCTATAATTAGGGTATAATATAAATTAGCAGAATAATGTCAAAGTCTATAGAAATATAATTTCAAATCTAATTCTCCAATTTCATCATGTCCTTATTAAGTTAATAAAGTTTCAGGTCAAATGAATAATTGGAACACCTTTCTGAAGGGAAAATTACGTCAAAAGGCTGTACTTCTCCTTTATAATTTGGGTATAAAAGTTTTAGTCTTACAGAATTAAATTTTTTGAAAAATTCCTATTTTCCCCGATACTCAGTCCATAATGGACGAAATAGAAATAAAATGGCAGTGATCTCATAATATAGTCCCCAGTATGCCGATACCAAATTCCAGGATGGTCACACCATTTTCGTATATTGGAACATAAATACAATTTAGACCCTTTTTGCCTGATATTCAGTCCCCAAAATTGAAACATATATAGTGAGTCCTTTCAAAATATTTCCTCGAATGTTGATACCAAAATGGTAATGCTTCAGAAAGGAACATGGTCTAACAAGAAAATTGGGATGCCGACGCCGACACCAAGTTATAACGCAAAAATAAACAAATATTAAATATTTTACAAAAATAATCATCCCATTAGAGATGTGATGACACAAAACCAAAAAAACAGAAAGAAATTAACGTATCACTTCACCAGTTACTATGATTTACTTTACTTTATTTTTTTGAAGAAGTATTTTGTGATAAGGTGGTATAAAATATTTTACGAGAACAAACTTTTGTGAAAGCCTATAATGCAATGCAACAATGAAAAATTCAGTAAATTTCTTCCTAATAAAAGTATTCTAATTTTGACCATTTTTTTTTATTCTTGCCTTATTTTTACTCACTCACAAGCAATATTTGCTTATATATATACACAGTGTTTAAAATAAGAGTAAATGATCACTGTGTAGGAGGGATTTTTAAGCATTGCTTCAGGCTTTGTATAAAATTAAAAGTGCAAAATGTTTGAAGCAAAATATGCTATTATCATGCATAAGTGAAATGTATTGGAAGGTGCATGTATAAATAATTTATGTATAACAATGCCTACATACGTATGCTAGTATAGGGGAGAAATGTGCAAGGTCACATCTATAAAAACACTACATCATCACATCAATCTTGCAATCCCTATCCCCAACTGAAGATAGATAGTTCCACCTCTACTACCATACTTCCTCTTGATTTAAATAGTTGTAGTTGCTTTTGAATACAATATTTACAGCATTTTAAGAATATAATTACAAAAATAAATTGAAGGATTGGAACCGGAGTTATATTATTTATTTGAGGTCAATTAAATTGAAATTATCTTACAACTTTTTTAGAATTAAAGCTTTCTCAGAAGACCTTAAAATCAATCAATATCATTGTTTTTTTTACATGGTGCAGAGATGAAGACTGCTCTGTGTGTATATGCATAGGAAATAATAGGTACTATAAATGCATAGAACATATTATGTATAACATATAAATATATGCATCAGCTCCCAGCTAACGCTGGTTGTATGTTCGCTTTACTTACAGGTACTTGGAATGTCTGTACCCCACCCCTCCCCCTTCACCTCAAAAAGTGTGTGTCGTAGGCCCTGAAAAGTAAACCCTATTGTCATCACCGTATCACTGGGAAGAAGAAATCTTTTTTGAAAAATCTCTCCTCCACAATTATGACCGGCAGTTATTTTAAATCAACAATATATCTTTCTCCACAAATACTATTAATACTTATCCCACATCTTGCTCTTTTAAATTCGTTATAAAATTTGAAATTATTTCTTGATCGATAAAATAACTGTAAGGAATATTATGAAGGTAAAAGGGATCAAGATCCACTAATTTAATTTGATATTTGTACCAACACTTAGATTCTTCATCATAAATGGATTGCAAACTCGTTACTAGATCTGTGTTATTAGTACATTGAAATGTGATAATTACACTGCAATCTTTTAAAGTATTTGAAATCAAAAACCTACATAGTTCTTCATGCTTCTGTACATCTAATTCATTTTCTAAGATGTGCTTGACAGTATTATGCCATAATTTTGAATCGAAGTTCATGAATTTGTTGAAATTCTTCAAGTTTCCACAATCCAATTCATCTCGATAGATTTTGTGAATCATTTCCACATCTAGATTATCTAGAGCTTGGAAGGATTTCAACATTTTAAATACACCACCATACCCCATTTGTTTACAATTCTCTGTGTGAACTATTTTTGTACTATTACCTCCACAAATAGGTGTCTCATCTCTTGGAAAATCTCTTCCATAGTCCATTGATTTATCATAATTAGAATGAAATGAATCAGCATAAATTATTTTTGTCAAAATATTGGCAATTTTATCTGTTGAATACAAATGAGCAACTTTATTCTCAACAACATTAGAGTCAAAATAATTTGTTTGTACTCTCTCTCCATTCAGAGATATACTCAGATTATTTTGAGGTGTTTTAAATAAAGACGTAATGGCATTGTGTATACGACAAGTACAATTACTATATAAATTCATTGGACAGTAGTAACTTTTTACTTTAATTTTACCTAATTTCAGTTTAGTTACCTGATGCATACAGAAACGACAGACAGTTTTTTTCACACAATGATTAGCAGAAATGTTACTTGAGTATGGTAAAAATCCCCATTTTGGTTTTAATTCAACTGATACATTAAAAGGAAACTCTTCACAAGCATCTCTCATTGGCAGTAATCCAACATGTGGCATGAGTTGTGCACAATGTACATCCAGATCAATATTGCGATGCTTCCTATCATGTGGTCTATCCTTGTATATTTCTTTTGAGAATCTTCTTAAAAAGTTTGTTGAAATAGGTACAGTTTCAACAACTGGTATATAAAGTGCAGAAGACGGACCAAATAATGGCTGCAATACTTCAGTCACAAATTGTGTTACATTTTTTATGGAAAACGTATTCAACAATTTACTGTTAATGACATCCAATTCTTTTCCAATTGCTAATTCTTCTTTTCTGAATCTTAATATTTTTCTGTGTTGAACGTTTTTTAAAATAATGTTTGCATTCCCTTCAGCATGATAGCTCCAAAATAATTACTCAATATTCATATTGATAAAATAGACTATAAATTGAGAAAGATATAATAATATAAATATTAGGAGTTAATATAAATATTAGGAGTAGCAACTTTTGTGAGCATGCAAGTCAACTACCAGATCACCACACATCAATCTATTGAGCTTTTAGGGGTAGATTAACAACCTTAAAAGGTGGTAAAATTTTGCGTGTACAAAATTTTGTGACCTCTGAATTTTTTCGAAAATTTGTCGATATTAAATTTTGCGAGAAAAAAACCCATAGATTTCGCAGGTATTAAATCTCATGAGTATAGAAAAAAAAAAGTTTTTAAATGACATGCAAGACTTTTTCCACTAAAGATATCCAATACTGAATTTTGAAGTTAATTAATTTCGTGAATCAAATTTTGCGTAATTTTCAAAATTACGCAGACACTACACCAATCCAACAAACAGGAAAGCTTTGTGCAAATATAAAAAAGAAATAGAATCAAAGGTACGGTATTGAAAGTAGTCCACCAAACAAAGTGAAAATTAAACATAAGCACATAAATATGATTTGCATACACACATACAGTGTTTGAAATATATCTTTATTAAGATGGTAAAGTTTCAGCTTTCAGCTGCGGTTGAGTTTGACTGGCTTACAGAATGTATTTAATTAACGTGGATTGAACAAAAAACAATTTTTTGACGTATATATATACTGATGTTTTCTATTCTCTTTACAAGCATAGAAACCTAGACAGTTACAAATGGATTCATTGCCACAAGACTGGACTATCTTGAAGTCTTTAAAACATCATTTATTGGAGCAGCCCTCCAACCTGCCATGATGATTTCGCAACCTTTTTCTGTTTTAAAGAATGCGTAAGCATTCAGAAGCTTCTGACTTGTAATTTTTAGAGTTGTTGAAAAGATTTTTTACTCAAAACAACATTTTTTTAATTTACGAGAAACTTTTTTAACGGCCTGGAAATTTACGTTCTCCTTAATTAAGGGGTATTTTATAAACGCAAATTTTTAAAATCCGCATTAATTTTGTGCTTCGTTAATTTCCTGAAATAAGCTATTTTGCACGTGCGATCAGAAAATTTTGCAAATCATGAAAATACCCGTATCCAAAAGTCTTGCAGTTTATTGGGAGGGGACATCTAAACCTGTGAAACCTAATCACAGGATGTCATGGTCTTAGTTCCAGTGCACAGTGAAACTAGATGTTTAACTTATCCGATATTAATTGAAGCAATGGATAAAATTAATTTCACTATTAAGTTCACTTCTACGTGTGGTCTTAATATTAATTGTTCAAAAAATAATTTCTTGTTTCACAGGAATTTCCTTTTAGTGTTATTATTAAGATGTAAATGTATAAACAGCAACAGGAGAAATGAAAAGTGATTTATTTTTTCAACAAACCATACAGCAATTATATAAATGACAAACACAGCGTATTCAGTCACGGCAAACAGTGCGTTGGAAATGTTCACATGGTCCTGTGTTACAACGTAGCTAAAAAATACAGATCAAAACGGGATAGTTTGTGTTTTAACTTGGTCATTTTGTTTCTTGTTAATAAAAATAAAATAAATTGCAACGTCTTTTTTATACTTCTTTAGTACTGACAGGGGTAAAGACCCAGTGAACAAAAACTTGTTCAAAATCCACAATGCTAGAACAACGTCGTCCGACGTTGTTCTGGCATCTTTAACGCTAACTTTAAACATGTTTTTGTCCACAGGGTATAAGATTATGCATACAAAACTCCTCCTATAGAGATTAACTTTACAAGTTAAAAAGGCGCTTTGATTAAACGATGTTGTTCTAGCATCTTTACGGCTGACTTTTAACCAGTTTTTTGCCCACTGGGTATTAAGATTTACGTACATAAAACTTATTCATAGAGATTAAATCTACAAATAAAAGAATAGAATGGAAGTGAATGCACCTGTCGTAAGGCTTATCTCAGTACTTTATGGGTTCTAGATGTAGCGTTTCGGTATCTCAGGGATAGTTAGTTGCCTTGTTGAGCTTCGCTAAGCAGCTTGGCTTATCTAAACTTCGTATCGGGTATTTTTTTAGCTCAAAACAATTTTTTTTTTCTTTTTTTTTTAGTACCATGTGAATTTCGAGCTGTTATGGTCTCCATTCATGTTGATATATCCTATAACAAATTCAACTGATCGACTTGATAATTTGTTCATTGTCACCCGCGTGAATGTATATTTTTGAATCAATAATCACCGCATTTGAGTTGATTATTTACTTCAAATATATATTCCCATCTCTAAAGAAATCTGCAAAGTTTATTTAATGCGGACTTTAAACAAGTTTTTAAATTTAACCACTTTGTGCTGCTATACCCAGTGGGCAAAAACTTGTTCAAAGTCCGCAGTATATAAACATCAGATCTATACAATTGATAAACCTCCATATCGTATGTATGTATCACTGAAACTTGTAGATAAAACATAATTCCGATAAATACGCTACAAACATGCAATACAACGAATGAGCTTAAAGACCGTTTTCCACTTCAGAAAATCTTCCGCGGAACGGAATTCTCCAGTGGGCAAAAACTTGTTCAAAGTCAGATAATGTTCAATAAACATTGTTCAAATGTTATTTTAATGACTTTGAACAGGTAGACGACGGGGGATAATTACAAAGCAAATCGAATCAATACTGGTTTGAATAAACAATTTAACAACCTTTTCCTTTTCCGTAAGGAAAGAACGAATGAATATTGTTTTATAGTCGAAAGTCATTACGATAATTTTTACGTACATGTGAATAGGGCTTTAATAAACTTATAGCTTTATTATCATGACGATGAAATAAACATTCTATTTTGAATAGATATGTCTAGACATATTGTTCAATCTATTTTATTAAAACTAGTAAACATGTGTGCTTTTCATTAATAGACTTGTTCAAAGTTACCAGTGAAGATGCTAGAACACCGTCACTCGACGTTGGTCTAGCATCTTCACTGCAGACTTTGAAAGAAGTGTGCGTAAAAGTAAAATGGACAACAAACAACTATTAATGCAACTATTAATGCAATATATGGATACTTGTTACTTTGTTATCAAACTCAGGTCTTACAGATACGTCTGATAAATTTAGGCATGCGTTCTTTCTACTAACATTCCAGATGTGTGATTTATATATGTGCCTATCAAGAAAAAGAAACAAATTGACGTCAATTTTACACACTCCTTCGCTGATGTTTAAATGTTTAAACTTGTAACTTTCTTATAAGCTTCATTTACAGTCATTGTGAACGAATTCGCCAAAAGATCCGCCTTGATGGAAATCAATTTTAAATAATGTAAATTTACACCTAGAAAATGTTATTGACAATTTTCCTATGTTATTTTCATAGCTTCAATATCATTTTTTCTAATTCGCTCTACTTTTATTCAAGTCTTTCACATGTTGAAAGTTCCATGCTGTTCTCTCTAGGAGAAGCCCGTTAATGGTATATTATTAAGTAATAACAGTACGATATTCGCCAGTTAAGATTAGGATTCTTCAGAACATTATTTACTTCCTTCCGCCAGACTTCTAAGCCACGATTTTATTTTTTCATCCAAGATTTTATTTTTTTATCTAAAAAAGAGGAAACTTTTATCCCCAAGCGCGTGGAGGAGGGCACAAAATATGTTCAAGATAATGCAATAACCTAGCAGGGCCAACTAGTTGCGCTACTTGCCGCTTATCGACACATTTTGAACTGCGAGCCTTTCGTGAAAAAAATTTTACGCAATATTTTTCTTCCTTTTTGGAACGATGTATAAATTTGCCGCGAACCTCAGGGAAACAGCTATTGTGTCAGCTATTCCCTCAAAGATCCCGAACCTTTTGACACATCTTCCGAGTAAAAATCAGGAATATTTTGAAATTTCCTGCGATGACTTGAAAAAAGTTCATGCCGCCGTAATCCGACTGCATACAATAGTTAATTGTTACTTTCCGTCGTATTTGCATAATTTTTATGAATATATAAACGTATAATAATACAAGTTATTTATATTTGTCACAAATATACTTTTCCCAACAAAAATCAGTATTTATTTGCCAAAATAAGAAAATTTGGGAAAATCGGGGAAATCGGGGAAATCGGATTCATATTTAAATTAGCGCTAAAATGCGAGCGCGAAGTTATTTTTACTTAAATTTGCCTC
>JAULBZ010002798.1:0-17921 GCA_032360805.1 Neoturris breviconis | reverse complement strand
TATTTAGAATAATATATTTGATGAAATAAATTAGTATATACTGTATTTCATGTACAAGGTAAACCCCCCCCCCCCCCTCCATCCCAACACACACACACCCATCCTAATATGTAGTACATCACTATACTAAGAACAAAATGTATAATATTAATAAATATTATTTATTACAGGAGTTACAGGTTGCAAATAGTACTCTTCGCAGATGTTTGTATTTATAATTTTAATCTTCTGTGAATTATTATAGAATTTTGCAAGAAGAAGTTTGTTATAACTCTGAAAATATTATCAATACATTGTAGAAGAAAGTAAAAGCTGAAACATATAAACCAAACAAAACATCATTTATCAAGATTTTAATCAGGGCAGCAATTATGTAATCAATACCTATGTATCAATACCTTGCAGAGTGTTTGTTAAAAAATCCTATGTAATCTAGGCATTCTCCCTACCCAAGTTATCAGGTCTGTCTATAAAAGTTATCTGACGTATAAATCCAGTGGCTGAAATAAAGGGCCATTGACAATCTATTTTCATATTTTTTAATGGCTTTAGGCCGTTAAGGTTCATACTCCCTCCCTTGCCCTTATTTAATGTCCAAAGAAAAAAATTTGAAAGAAAAACTCTGTGCGACGTCAAAGCTAACATGCCGCCAGACTATTTAGTCCAAGATTCCTTCAGTGATTCCATTGTATTACCCAGACCTGAATATTTTGAAAGATCCTTATGGTCTGCAAATTATCATGGTAACATCCATGTATGGCATATTTCTGGTCTGGGTCATTTCCAGGTCTGTAAATTTTTAAAATAATGAAAACGAATATGGTAGACGCAAGCTGTTATCGTGAGACAGGGTGCGAAATAATGTGATTTGTGTTTAAAGAGATTTTCATACTTAAAATAATATGAAAACCGATTGTCGATCGATGGACCCTAAGAACAAATAATCACAGTGAAGGAGTAATGTTTTAGCATAGCTTCAGCTACAACTTTTAAAAACTCTCTTCTTCAGCACTGTAACTTAACAGTAATATAACAATAATGTTCATTTCGAAGGCATTATTGTTATTTACCGCCCGCGGATTTTGATTTGCAGCCCGCCGGTGTCATTTATGCCCGACGCGAAGCGGAGGGCATAAATGACACTGAAGGGCTGCAATCAAAATTCAAGGGCGAAGTAAATAACAATAATGCCTGAGTAAATGAACATTATTATTATTATTACTAATATAAAACATTTTGAACTGGAAAACTGCACTCCAAAATCAATTGTTATCCTTTTTGACTCTGTTTGAACTTGAAGTTTTGGTTTTTAGTTGTTTATGTTTTGGTTTTAGAAACAGAACATTCGAATATTCGAAAAGCTCGTAATTGAAGTCATTGCAGTGCTCGCTCAGCTTTCAGCGGGCTGCAAATATCATTACCGCCCAGGCTGGTGTACTTTACTTGTGTAGTTTAACTGATTTTAATGATGAGATTTACTTTAATAGCATAAATATTATACATATTATATTTAGCTAATGTTATTTACGATGTCCTTTAACTAGTTATAATCTGGTCTTTTATCTATCTATTGATGCGTTTAATAAAGAAAATAATATTACTCTAAATAAGGATATATACTATGTATATATATATATAATAGCTACAGCTATGGGAACTATAGCTAAACATCATCAATTTGATCAAACATAATAGAACATAAAGATAAACAGGTGGAACAGTACACAATTCTTTGCTTCTTTACTTGACTCATTCGTGTAGTTAGGACTGCACAGTATATATACCGTAATATAAAAACGGCGCCGGTACAAAATAAACACAACCAAACAGCAATTTTATACATTTGCATAGCATTCCGTACAGAATCATATTTAGATGGTCATGTCTTCTCAGAACAGACTTAACATATCAGCAAACAAATATACATGCACGCTCATATATTTCATATAAAAATTTTACTGAAAGTATAACTATTTCTTTCTTCATCAATTCAATTATATAAATAATAGCAGTGAATATAGTGACAACCTACTCGCAGGGTATAGTAAAAACCGCATTAAGATTAATTGAATTTTAATTTTCAGAATCCCATTACATATCCCGGAGACTGCTAATCTAGTCACGGACGTCAGCAATTTAGTAAGTTAAACTTAAAGAGTTATGTTTCAAAACAATAAACTTCAACTTTCTCATTCACATGATATGTCATTGCGTCCAATCAGAATTTATATTTACAGCGAGGAAGCCATATTTGTTTTCGAATGTTTTTTTTTAAAATGTCGCAACAACTATTTTACAGACAAAATGTATATTCATATTAAATATAAATTTATCTTTAGTTTGCCATTTTAAGTGTCAATTTACCTATTATTCACCTAGTATACATCTCTTTTTAGGAATTTTAAAGTAGATTTTGAATATTTTAGACGAAATGCTATTAATTTTAATAGTATTATTTTTACTGTCCTGGTCTGTAATATAAATCTTAAAGAATGTTTTTAAAGTTGCTATGAACATAGTAGACATGCGGCGGTCGATGTTTGTTGCCTCAGGCAGTCAGTTATAGCCGGAAAAAGTTTAGGAAAGGAAACTCGCGATGAAATGAAAAGTTGATGTGATTGTGACCATATATATATTTAGTTTTTTAGGTTTCCCTTAGTAGATCTTTGATGCACATTGTAAATATATGTTGCAACTAGAGTTCGCGATGTCGCCACAGGTCGGAATCTGGTACTTCTAATAAGTAAAATAATATTTACCTTGTCGCTTGGCTGGCTTCCACCATTTTATTTAAAAATATTCTATTTTTACGGCGCTGGTTCTATAAATTTATTGTTAATAGTCCTTGATTATTAGCGCCATGCCATCACCAACTTGACGTAATGTCATCACCTGATTTACCTCCCACTGTTTCTCTCAAAATATGTAGCTAGCTAGGGGTAGCTAGGATGTAACCTGCTCTGAAGATACATGTATTCTCTAAGAACAGTGACTGGGAAATAACCTCAAAAAAGGGTTCTTATTTTCTGAAATAGAAAATTGGTGGTGATTTAGGGGAGTCGTCTATACTCCAGGTTGCCACGACTAACGTTGATTCGGCGTTAAGGTAGGGTAAATACAGCTGACATTAATATCGACAATATTATCATGGCAAAATGATACAAATGCAAAAAATAGTTCATCTAACGCTCTCACTGTGTACATAAAATGGTGAAGAAATAAAACTTATTTTTTAACACGTTTTGTACAAAAGGGTAAGAGTTAAATTTTTTAACACTATAAAGGGACCATCTCCAAAATTCGTTACCAAGGGAAGAGTGTTGAATCAGTGACTTAACACTCTTCATCATAGATTAATTTTTCTTATTGAATTTTACTTTTTTTAAAGCTGCTAAGATATCTGCTTTTGGTAACGAATTTTGGAGCTGGCTCATAAGACGCAGGCTTTTATGGGGTCTAATAACCCAGGGGTACAATGTACCACACCCGAAAGACTCATATATATTGAAGAAATGCCTTACAATCTAAAAGACAATGAACACCATTGGATCTACAGCATAATCAAAACTAAGAACAGCCCTATGTCCAGAGGTGTTTTGATAGCGTTTTGATAGCAAGTTTTCAGTAGTTTAAAAAACGCTGTCCCCAAAAAACTTTGGAAATGATACTGAAGAAGTTTAGACTGCTTGATTTTGATGAACCTTTGATGAATCTTATTTGTGTTTTTGATACGTTATTTTACATTTTTGGGGGATCGTGAAATCGTTATCGAGTTTACATCAGCAAATTTATTTCTAAAGTTGTTGGACTAACCAACTCTTTGGTTTTCTTAATATTCTATTAAAGTTTCTAAATTTGGCCTAAATTGATCTAAGAACATAGTTTTGATCCGAATTTTAAAAAATGAATAACAGATTTAAAATCAGTGCTGAAAAACTACTTTAGCCTCAATTGGGAATATATCAGAACGTGGGATTTGGACTAATTAACTCAGATTTCCGTCTCGAATTGGGATGTCGATTATGTGCTTAGAAATTATGCTAATATACTGTAGGAATGCGGAACTTAAGCAATTTTATGCCGATGCTTACAAAAAAAGTAAACAAACGACCAAAACAGACGGTATGAAGAACTATCTGCTTAGTCAGCGGAAATCTTAAAATGAATAACAGATTTAAAATCAACACCACCAATTTGGTCGCATTCCAATTTTCATAAAAAACAAAGCACTTTTAATATTTGACCTAAATTGGGCTGAAAAGGTATTTTTAGTCCGAATATTGAAAAATCAATAACATTTGAAATCAGCACCATCAAATTTGGTTGCGTACCAATTTTCATAAAAACAATGCACTTTTTTTTCTGTTGACAATCTGGTTGACCCAATAGTTAACAAATTGATCTGTTTATAAACGGGTCAACCCGATTGTTAACGCCTGGCTCGTTTATAAATAGGTCGTTCTGCTTATACAGGCTGACCTGTCTATAATCGGGTCAGCCATGATAATCTGGTCAGAACAATGCTGTTATGAAAGCACTCAGTGGGTACAAAGTTGAAGAGGAAGACCCTTCTTTGATCTCTAAAATGTTTATTTACTTAAAATTTTGTGAAATAAAGAAAATAATATCTTTAATGTCACTTTGCTATAGGATAATTCCTGTATATAATACTCTTCTTTGTTTAGTCTGAAATTCTGTTAATCCGAGAAAAAAAATTTAGTTCGAAAATGTTATATTAAGTTCTTATTGATAGGTTCTTACAGTTAATGTAAGTTATTTATTTTGCGAGGATGGTAAAAAAAGTTACCCTTTGTATCTGCAATGGCCACAGTTTTCTTGACAGTAACACTTACAATTTCTTATTTATAGATTTAAGTATTAAGTAATCATTTATTTTGATTGTAATTGGTTGCTGTAAACATGGTAAGTCCTTTCAAAAACATTATTAATAGTATACCGTAAAGTTCCAATATCTACATAGCACACCTTGATAATAAGCACCATCCGAAATTAAGCACATTTTTTGTGGCTGCAAAAACCCCAAAAATCTACCCGGAAATAAGCTTCAATTCAAAAATATGGTTGGTTATGATTGGTCATATATTTTCAGATAATCTAGCTAAGGGATTATTTTGCACTGTTGAATGTGAAAATCCCTTGTGTCTACAAACAAGAAGGTGAATCTATAAATGCCTAAAAATGTTGAAATCTGCAAAGCATTAGAAAGGTTTGTGTATGTAAATGATACATGAAGTATGTTTGTATCGTTTCCTCTCTATTAACACTTTTGCTTTTGTTGCCTCCTCTGGAAGAAGTCAATTAACTTTGAACTGATTTTGAATTTCATATTTTAGCCTGAAGGAGCTACGGCTAAAGTTTCAATTAGATGCAGACCCCTTACAAGTAAGGTTCTTGTACTAGTCAAGGGTTTAATAAAATCTACATTTTTGTGTGTTTTATTATTTACTTACTTAATGCTTGGTCAGGTCTTTATCCATGTGGATTTGCCTAAAAACTTTTCGTTTCTTTTCTATACGCAATTAAATAATTTCCAGCTGTCACAGTCTTGTGCTCGTATGATTGTTAGAGAGATAAGCACATCCATACTCTGTGTATGATTTTAAGCCGTCTAATATACAAGTTAATAACTGTAATCCTCTGTATGTCAGCACTTTTTTTGACATGCAAAGGTTTCAGAAAATAGTAAGGTATTCTTGTGTTAGACACGCAGGCAAAATAATGTAGAGATTCAGCGAAGAGATAGGGTAGACATTCCTTGCTCTGATTTAAACCTTTGCTATGTGGTGGAATAATTGAACCTAAAACAAAACTGTTGGAATGCCCCTACAGCAGTCACTGATTGATATGTATTGTGGCAAACTGAAGCTTCATTGAAAGATTGAGAGTATAGGGTACTTCCTTTGTATATATTGATGTCATGATTTTACAAATTTTACCAGATTGTTTCCAGATTCTTTTGTCTATCTCTTTCTCTAGCAAACCATCGCAAGATGGTGTTTTTTTAGAAACAATTCAATCAGTTAAGTTTATTGTTATTTCAGCTAATGAAAAGAATAATGGCGCTACACGTATTGTAAAGATCAGTGGTGACAAAGTTGTTTTACATAACCCAGTATCCACTGGTTCTACTAAGGTAAACCCTTAGGGTATTCTGTCATATACATATATCGGTGTTTATAAATTGCAACAGCTATATATATATATATATATTGTTTGTTTTTTTCATTTCCAATTTCTAGTATATAAAGGTATAACACACAGAAATGAGTCTTTTTACACTGGAATAATTCTAACACAAATGAACATTTGAGAGTACCACCAATACATCATAATTTAATAATAAGCCTATGTCCATGAACCTTTAATAGTACAAGTTGTGTGCAGTATCTTTGACAAAGAGTGAATATAATTGTAATCAATTGATTTCTTCACCAGTTGTGTTAAAAGATTATCAGGGCAATATCTATGATTTGTTCCAGAATCAGTGAGAGATCCAAATTTAGCAAGTGCCCAAATATTTCTAGTACTAATATTTCCCTGTCAAACAGGTATGTAGCTTAAAAGCATTTACTTACTAAACACAAAGGTTACATGTCTTTAACTTCTTTTCAGTCAGTAGCAGATAAAAAAAACTTGATTGCTTGTCTCTTTTCCCCGTATTTTTGTTAGGCTCATACTGTTCATTTCTTGCGTACATATAGTGTTTTTTTTTTATCTTAGGAACATAATTTCTCTTTTGAAAATTGTTACTTTTGGGAAAGTAAAAATGTAAGTTATATATGGAGATTGTTATTTTGAAAAAAGTGACACATCGTTTTAGCAGTGCCTTATCACTGTGGAGGAGTTTTTCTTAGCATACCTGCATACCTGCCTTCTGAAGTAATGCTAAGAAACACTTCTCCACAGTGATTGTTTGGTCTAATTTCAAGCACATATAGCATTGTATAGAAGAATGCTGTTTTCTGCTTTGGTGAGCTGCAGCATACGACCGCCTGCTCTTGGTGAAAAATAACTCAATAGATTTGTATTTTAAGGTTACGACAAAAGTAATATTTAACGGTATTCTTCAAAAGCCGATTTTGAAAATACGAAGAGATTAGGGAATCATCATGACTAGAACCAGGCTATACAACATAATCTTGGCCTAGACGTAATCTTAACTTGTGTCTGCTAAACCTCATTATTATATCGAATGTTTCTTTACAGACTGAAATTTATAAAGATGTTGCTGAGCCTTTATTAAGAAAATCTTTAGAGGGTTATAATGCTGCTATCATCAATTATGGACAGGTATAAATATCTTCTACCAAGTGTGCAAAAACTTGTTCAAAGTCAGCAGTAAAGATGCTAGCAATGTCGAACGACTTTATTCTAGCATCTTTACTGTGGATATTGAACACGTTTTTGCTTACTGGTTTACTTTGGATAGATTCATTAAAGTTAATTGTATAAAGTTCCTCATATAATTATTTTGTGTGTATAAAATGAAAATGAAAAACAGGTTAGTTGTAAGAAATCTACCTATGAAAAAACTAACCTTTTTAAACGATCTTGAAAATGGCTGCAGGCCTTTTATGCCACCCAACCCTCCGCCCATGGCTAATAGGGTTAAAAGAATAATTGATTGTATTTTATGTGGATTACTGTATCAGGGTTTGAAATTGATGCCAGCCATCACCGTGGACAGAATTGTTTTACATTTCTAGTACCATTTAGCTCTACAGCTGGAATATTTCCGAAAAATAATTATGCTGAATATGAGTTATGACTAAATTCTCAAGTGCATGTGTACATAGTTTTTTCTGCTAATTTGCCATAAATTGTACAGAAATCGTTGTTTATCCATATAGTTTCACTTTTACCTTACATTACCTTACCCATCGTTTATAGTGTGTTTCCATCCATGATGGGTTGCATCTTACTTTCATTATAAATTGATTTTCCCTGATTTTTCCCTGATTTCCTGCTAGTTAGGCAATAATCTAAAAGGGACAATCGAGTTTATTAAAATAGGCAACATAAGTCTGACACTAATTCTATTATATACAATTAGGTCAATTTTCAGGGCTATTGTTTCATTGGTTGGTCAGATATTGATCATTACTTGAAACCCCCTCAATCTCCTAGTATTTCCTATGTGAAATTGAAAAAAAATGCAAAATTTAAATAACTTCTGTGTAGAACATAAAACTTGAAATTTTGAACACTGACAAGTATCTATGGAATCTTCAGACCAGGGCTTGAAATAACAGGCGGTCATCACTGTGGAGGAGAGATTTTTCAGAATATTTTCAGCCACCTTGACTGAAAATATTCTGAAAAATCTCTCCTCCACAGTGATGACTGGCTGTTATTTCGAGCCCTGTCAGACAAATTTTAATGTGATGCCATGCCCATTTTGAAGATTTGACAATTTTTAAATGAAATTTTTTACCAAACCCTACGGGGCTCTAATCCTTGAAAATCTGTCAAAGAGCTTCTTTTTACTCCCAGAATCCATCAATTCAAAGTTATATAGGCCTTTTTGCCCTCCATCCTCCCTAGTAATATATGTTACCAAAATACTTCGTGTTTAATAATATTGTTAATTTTGATCATTGCAGACTGGTTCTGGGAAATCACATACCATCAATGGCTCTATGGAAGAACCTGGACTTGTTAATATGGTAAGGCTATCAGACTTAGAAATAAAAAAAACACTATAGCATGAGTGTATTATGAGCAGTACTTAAAAGAAGAACAAATAATCACTGAAGGAGTTTATGGCCTGCAACCATGTTCAAAAAATTCTCCTCCACAGTGATTATTTGCTCTTAAGTGTAGTTGCAGGTTGTTTGTAGAACTGCAGTTATTGATACAAAAAATGTTTAATTTGCAAATCAAATTTACTGAGACTATACCAAGCCTCAAAATAACAGTGGGACATCACTTGTGGAGGAGTGTTTTTGAGCACAGTTAGTTTTAAGCTGCAAAGCTGAAAACTGCACTAAAAACTCCTCCACGTACAGGTGATGTCCGTCTACAGGTGACGTCTGACTGGCTTGCTATACATAAAAGCACCAGTCTTTGTTAACAAATTTATAAAGAAATGTCATTGTAAAAACGGTTTATCCTTAAAAATATAACGAATCACATATAAAAGAATTAAGGGAATCAGTTGTTTTGACTCCATTTCGAAAAAACATTTTAAGTGCTGTAAACATATCACATATCACATATCCGGATTTCCATTTAAAAAATTATCCTGGCATAACGTATCATAACGTATCATACATTACATAAACAATATGATTGGTCCATTGGATAATTATTCTTTTGTTTGTTCTGCCAGTATTACGTTATAGTGCATAAAAAAGTTGAATTCAGTTTAACATTTTATCGTAGCGTACCGAATTGTTGTAAGCCAATCATATATTCTGTACATTACGTTACGTTGTGTATTATTTTAATTGGAAATCCAGCTTTATTTAAAGGACTATTATATATATATAAAGTATTTCTGCATAAAAATCTCATTTTGCCATATTCAAATGAATTATTCCCAACAACTTGATAACTTTTAATATTTAATATCTTTAGATCAGTCAAACATTATTTAAAGTGATTGAAGATGCAACAAATATCAAGGACTATTTTGTTATTGTGTCATTTCTTGAAGTAATTATGAAAAGTATTTTCCACTTGTGGCAATAATACAGCATTAATAAAGATATCTGCAAAATAGGAGCAATAAATCATTATGTACTGTAGGAGTGATTTTCAAGAAGAATTTCTCTGCCACAGTGATTATTTGTTATTATTTTGAGCACTGCCAAGATGGTGTTCAGTGTTCGAAATAAGAGCAAGTAATCACTGTGGAATGATGATTTTTGAGCATTGCTTCAGGCTAGAAACAGCATTGAACTTTGGTATAACTACCACTTGCAGAGGTTGAAGTAAAGCTGAATAGCAGTGGTCGAAATAAGAGTAAACAATCACTGTGGAGCAGGGATTTTTGAGCATTGCTTCAGGCCACAAAGCTTAGTCTTCTTTGAGAAAAATCCAGTTGTTGATTTTAGCTTACTCTATGTTTCATATTATCATGAAAGATAGCCAGAGGACTAACAGAAAACAACGGAGAACCATGTTGCAGTCAAACATCAATAATTTGCCTGATAATTTGGTAAAGGATTATGGTGTATAATTTACAAGCTAAATATTAGCACGGTCTACCATATTATATCCCCTATGACTTATAATTTGGACTTTTGACTACTGTGAATATTTTTGAGATATTAATTTAGCAGACAAGCGCTAAATATAATTTTTACTTTCATCTAGATTTCAGAAGAGTATGTTCACGATCTTATTAATCCAAGTGGAAGGGATTTGAAGGTTCGTCAACACCCTCAACTTGGAATGTAAGTTGCATTTGTCAAAATAATATGACATAAGCAAATATAGAATGTGTAGAGAAGAGTACTTAGTTAATGATATTTGCATTGATTGGTTCTTTGTTTGCAAAGCAATGGATCTATCATTGTGAGTTCACAATGACTATGTACTTATTTCAACTGCTAACTATGCAGCTTTATGCTTAAAAATCACTCCCCTCCAACAGTGATTATTTAATATAATATCAAGCACTGGAAGGGTGCAACTATTGTTTATACAGTGTTTTTAATAAAAACAATTAATTACTGTGGAGGAGTGATGTTTAAGCATTGCTTCAGGCTACAAAGCCTAAAGCAATGCTCAAAACTCTCTCTTCCACGGTCATTATTTGCTCTTATTTCAAACACTGTTATACATATCTCAAGCTTGCAAATAACTGTCGAAATTAGACATCACCTATGGAGGAGTGTTTTTTAGTATAATTTTCAGTTTTGCAAAAAAGAAAACACTACCAAGGTAGTTTTGACGGTTATTCTCAGGCTTTCGAATTGTATATGATGTCTACTCCAATATTTTGTAAATTTATATATTAAAAGGAAAGCTGATCAATCTCAGGTCTGTGATGGTTGATTTGCATATTTTCATAATAATAGTTAGGAGCCATCTCCAAAATTCGTTACCAAAAGCAGATATGTTAGCAGCTTTAAAAGAGTAAAATTTAGTGATTTTGAGAAAAATTATGATGATGAAGAGTGTTAAGTCAATGAGCTTGCAATTGATTGGTTTCTTCGGGACGAAGAAACCAATCAATTGCAAGATCATTGATTCAGCACTCTTCCCCCTGGTAACGAATTTTGGAGATGATCCCTTATGTTTACATGATTCTGTTTACATTGCTAGGTACGTGGATGACATGGCAGAGGTTGTTGTAAGCTCAAGTGAGGATATTATCAGGCTGTGTGATCAAGGAAACAGAATACTTAAATTGACATCGACTGATCTCAATCAAGCTAACAAGTGCGTATAAGCCTTTATATATTCTCTAGATTATCATTATTAAGTTGTGTACCCCAGAGTTGCTCAATATAAGACCCAATGATCACTGTGTAGGAGTGCTTTTAGAGCATAGTTTCAGGCTGCAAAGCCTATAAAGCTGTGCTCAAAATATTTATTTCAAACAATGCTTCTAGGTTTGAAGAACAAATATTATTATGATGCATTTTCAATTTCTTTTAACCATATCTCTACTTTTTAATCTGTTAGTGGGACTATGGCTGAGAAAACTTAGAAGGTCCCCCCCCCCAAGGTAACGATTGAACCGGTAATACTATAACTTCATGATACTAGGTATGATTATGGTCCATAATCAAAGGAGCCATTTGACATGAATTCTTCCTGTTTTATAAAATTTTTACCTGAATCCAACCAAAATTTCCACAAAAATCCCAAAAAATGCAATTTTTTCCAAAATCAGTGAAATTGGTGAAATCGGGGTATTTAGGAAAATACAAATTTGTAGAGAGAATTGAATCTATGGAATCTATGGTCCAAATTTAAAGTTAATTGTGTTATTTATACTAAAGTTATTCACACTTTCGTTTTTGTAGGACAAGTTTTGCTCATTTTCATTGAATTTAGATATTTGACAAAATTTGACAAATTGCAATTAAAAAATGTGCTATAGTAGACAACATTTTTCAGTTCTGTTTTCAGTTATTGCCTTCTTAACATACCATGTGTTATGAAATTCAATCAGAAAGAGGGTCAATTGTCCCTGAAAACATGAACAAAGCCTGAAACAATCAGAGAAATTGTTGAAATGATTTTTCCATTGCCATAAGTAGTGATTGGACAAAGAGTCATGTTTAAATTTGAAATGAATTCGTAAATGTTGCGTGAAGAAAAACTGAAAAACTTTTGCACGTACAGTTTTGCCTTGATGGTGTCAAAATAAATAATAAATATCTGTGCTAAAATGAAATATTTTTTACAATTGTGTTGACCTAATTTTATGGAAAAAAGCTACAGCATGATTCTATCAAAAAGGTCCAGTATTAGTAGGCTTAAGTAATCGTAATTAAAATCTTAGAAGTATGCCAATTTAACGATCTTTACATTGTATTCTGCTGTATGTTTATTCCAAACGCTAGATGTAGACACTGGATTAAAAAGTAATGAGATTTTAAATTCATCTTATCTTTCTTATATGAAAGCACATGTTATAGATAAATATAAAAATCTAAGATGCATATCTGGAAGTAAATGGATATATTATTCGAGATAAGAGGAAATAATCACTGTGGACGAGTGATTGTTTTCTCTTATTTCGAACGCTGGATTATATTATAATTGTTTCTTGTCTAGATCGTCTACCATATTTAACATAACTATTGAACAGAAATCTAAAGGTCATTCAAACTCAAAAGGACTAAGATCTACTTTCTCTATTGTTGATTTGGCTGGTAAGTGAGTCAATCAGTTTTAACTGAAAATGGAAAAGTGACTTGATAATTACTGCCAGACATCACTGTGGAGGAGTGTATGGAAAGCTAACTATACTCAAAAACACTTCTCCATAGATGGTGTCAGACATAGTTTCACATAATCCAACCCAACAGTGGGTCCATAATTCAGATGTTACCTTCTCAGATTCAAGGAAAGTGCACCCGTTCACAATAAAAACCTTTGATTTAGTGCATAATTTTCAAAATTTTGTTCATATTGGTGCACTTTTGGTCATTTCTGGACACTGCCCTCATATTCTAGATTATTTTCTGTTTTATCATGGCAAAATCTTATTTTGAATTTTAACTACGTTTAAGCATTTACAATTTATCAAGAACCTCTTGACCAAGAACAGGACCTATTGATACTAATTTTCTTTTAGTGGATCTCTCCAATGATACCATTGTATTTTTTAAGTATTTTATGAAAGTGTGAGTGTGATCCAGTAGGCAAAAACTTGTTCAAAATCTGCAGTAAAGATGCTAGAACAAGTTTTTGTCCACTGGGGAAATGGACAATTATATAGGTATTTTAAGAGCCACCTCTCTTTCAATATTCTTTGATCTATGTCAATTCAGTAAAATTTATAAATTGATATATATTTTAAGAATTTTTTTTGTCACCATTCTAGGTTCCGATCACAAAAGTAAATCAGAAGATGCCCCATATGAAAATGCAAGGTATACGATTCATGGCAAACTGTTTTAGTAATTTTTAAAGAGAATAAAAATAAACATTGGATTGATTCCCTCATTATGAATGAACCAATCAAATGTAGATATTTTTGATTCTCAAACCTCAAGATGGTCTTTCGATAATAGGGATTGACAGGCTCAAAGTTGTGGTCTGTTGAATCAAGTAGTAAGTTTTCAACCTCAGTAATTGTACTAATGCTGTAAGTTGGAAAAGGAGTTAGCGAATAAATAAACAAATAAAGTGGGTCCCTGTGTTCACTAGAAAACATTTTTCTAGTGTAAGTTCTTATGTATGTTTTAGTCTCAACAGTCTATACAAAGTGGTTACTAATCTTAATCAAGGCAATAAAGGAACTCTGATACCTTATAGAGAGGCGTCATTGACAAGATTACTACAGGTACATTTATGCTCTTACTGTTAGCAAATATTCACTGTGGGAGAGTGAATATTGAGTATCTTCAGCCTAAAAAGTCATCCTCTCTCTTCAGTGATTATTTGCTCTTATTTTGAGCACTGGTTTGAAATAACTGCCCTGTGGAGGAGTGTTTTTCAGTTTAGTTTTCAGCTTTTTAAGTATTGGATAAAAAAGGGTCCGGTTTGCAATTTCGAGATCATATCTTTGCTTGCCCATCTTTTCTATATTGTTTACAATCTTTGTTGTATAGTTAAAAGGGAACATTTTGTTAAATGAAGGGTATTTATACAGATATACAGATCTTTTGAATTATACAACGAAATTCAACATTAAATTTTTTAGCAAAATATTGTTTTTTGCTAGTTACCATGGCAACCATTACTTAGTTGAAATATGTACAAATAAATCTATTGATGAGCCATTTTTGCCTGAAACTATACTCTAAAATCACTCTTCCACAGTGTTTATATGCTCTTATATCGGACACTATTATATTTGCTGGAAACTGTTGCATGACAAACAGTTTGTGTCCATCCTCTACAATAGGAATAAATATTGGGGGAGAAATAATACCTGTAGGCTTGACAAAACATCCTTCTTGATATATTACAAAGAACTCATTTAATTGTAAGATGGATGATTCTGGTTTCATTGCAAATTCAATTCCCACTCTTTTTTGTGGATTTTAAGTAAAGTATCTTCAATAAATTTATTTCTAATTTCAGGATTTTTTTGGTGGAAATGCGTTTACAACTTTCATTGGTCATATTTCCCCAGGAGGTAAAGTTATTATTTGGAACTGTAAATTAATTCTCACATTTTAATACTCCTTGGAATTCGTGAATTTCATAAATGAAAGAAACGAGAGTTCCCTCAAAATAGATAGAAAAAACAATAACAACATGAGTAAAGGATCAGTGCTGAATCAGCTATTATCATACGCTTACGAAAAACAAAGATCAAACAAAGTTTTTGAAAATATAATGAAAGCATAATAAAATATTTATGTTTTTGCAAGAAATTTTGTAAGAAGCTGAATACAAGTGAAATAATGCCAAAATTAGTGTAAGCACCAAAGAGACTACAGATAGCACTGAAATTGTTCAGTAAGAATTTCTTGTTTCAAGAAAGCACAGAAAAAACTATCATACTGATAGTTCCAAATACCATAAAGTGATTTCACACCAGGTGTAAAATTTCGCACGAAGCCAAAAAAAGACATTTCATTGGAAATTAAATCAGTGACCAACATTAGTAGCGTTTTCTTGGTATTCGTTGGACATAAGTGCACATGCGATGTAACTGTCGTGGAATTATCAAATACAGTGAATGAAAGCCCTAAATAAGTCCTCCTCTCGAATAATTGATACTATTTGTAAACAGTATTTCTCTGAGAGAATTATGCATTGCAATAATATTAAATGTCCCCCCCTCTCTGATGTCACGGTGTTTGAAAAATCATAAATTCTTTTGATAAAGAAAAAAAACACGAAAAATTAAAAAAAAAAAACACTTTTTATAATCTGCAGAAATATTTATTCGGTCGGTGGTTGGTTTTTGCTGGTCGGTGAGTCCATTGTTTTGTGGGAACAGGAGAAAGAAAGAACAAAATCATTGATTTTATATTAGAGTCATATAGCACTCTTGATTTGTCACTCTATTTTAATTCTATATCTTGAAGTACTCACAATATAGCTACTATTGGATTCAAGACGGGTGCATATCTGACCTAATAAAACTGGTTTCTTGGTCTTGAATTAGCATCAAGGTTTAGTGATACAAATGCAGACAAATGTAAATGGGCTCTCATAATTTGTACCCAAAATGAGAACAGATCAAATTAACTCTAAATTCTCAAGTTCATTTTTTGCATTATTTTATTCTGTATGTAAAGGTTCATACAGAAATAAAAATGGACATCACCTGTGGAGGAGTGTTTTTTCAGTTTAGTTTTCAGCTGTCCAAGCTTTCAAGACATGTGAGCTTTTTAGATTTTATTAAATAATTTTGTGATTTTAAATATTTTCTTTGTTGCATTGAATATTGAATGAAAGAAAGTAGAAAGTAAAATATACCATTCTGGCACTTGAAATCTATGGCCCACCGATATGCGGACACGGAAATGAAAACCATATAAACAGACTGCAGATGGAGAGCAGATATTAATAAAATGTGTATATATCGTGTTAACATGTCGGTGAATAGTGCGAGCCGTATAAACAGCATTTAGTTTGAACTGACAATGTATTGAACGAAAAGTTCACAGAGGACTAGTTAAGAGTAAGGCTTTCTAAGTATTCAAATCTATTTATCTAACACAAGATCCAGGTAGTCACTATAAATCTTTCTTTGGCGTTTTCTCTCTCTCTTCGAAGTTCCACAATATTCGTCCATGATTTTTTATACCACATTCACAACACTGACCAGAACATGGTCTTCCCTTACGGCAACTTTAGTAAATAACAAAACAAAAAGAGTAAAAAATATATAACACTGGAAAACATTTACGAAAAGAGTATGAATAGAAGATGTCTACGTGCAAGGTAAATCGTAAGCATCTCTCAACTCAGAACAATGAAAGCTTTTCATACCCTCAACTTATACACGCCTAGACGTACGCTGAAAAATCATTTCAGATGCATGAAATGGTTGTACCCAGGCTTGACTATGCGCGTTTTCTGTGAGTATTGGCTCATTGACTTGTGGAATGCATGTAAACACCTGTTTTCATAGGCTGAAAAAAAGTTATTCCAGACGGAAACCAAAGACTGATGTTGCTTCAGGCACCCAACAACAAAAAAAAAACATTTGGCCACAGTAAGAACATTATTTAAGGACCAAAGAAATGAAGAAACCAGTCAATTGCAAGGTTGTTGACGTAACAGGATTTTTCTTTTTCAATTTGCATTTTGTTTTCATTAGATAATGACTATGCCGAAACGTTATCAAGTCTGAAGTTTTCTACCATTATGAAGAATGTACAGAATGTTCCAAAACGTAATGAGGTACGTGTTTATTATTTGTGTTAGGAACCATCTCCAAAATGTCGTTCAAACTTTTGAATTCTCACAATGTGGCGATGAGCTGATTAAGTTCCACATGAATTAGATTTTGCAGATAGATCACCCAAGTTCCACATGAATTATAATGATTGTTGTAAGTTATCACAAATTTTACCCTGGAAAGCTTTAGGGATTAAATTTTTATTGTTGTATAATGACAATTTTTGAAAAATGTAATGTGTATTACTTCGCATATTTGTTATCATACTAGTGAACATTTTTATTATTTTGTAGGACAAATATTTATATAACTTTTTAAATAATCACTGTGGAGCTGGGATTTTGAGCAGCTTCAGGTTACAAGGTCTGCAGTTATGCTCAATTATTACCCCTACACAGTGATTTTATGTTCGTACTTTGTGCACTGGCATGTGATCAAATAAAGAGGAGAGACACAGGTGTCAATGCAAAACAAATTATTTTAGCTTTTTCTTGGTCCACCCAGATTGGTCAGATTCTCAGATACTGCAGTCATGTACTAGCTACTCATATACTAGTGAGGAAAAACTTTGCGATGCCAAATAAACGTTTGGGTGATAATGCCAATATTATAATAAAGGAATTATTTTGAGAAAGTGTAATTCATCTAATACGTTGTTTTCTATGAATATTTAGAATGATGGTTCGAGTATTATAAAAGATTTACGTGAAGGGATATCACAGTTACGGGAAAAACTTGCTGGTAATAATAGTGGTAGTATGATAGATATGCCAAACACAGACGATGTTGTTAGAATGGAGGTGTGAAACAGGGCTCGAAATAACAGCCGGTCATCACTGTGGAGGAGAAATTTTTCAAAATATTTTCAGCCAAGTTGGCTGAAAATATTCTGAAAAATCTCTCCTCC
>JAULBZ010002795.1:0-17930 GCA_032360805.1 Neoturris breviconis | reverse complement strand
ACAATAGTTATGTAAGTAAAGATAACTTTGTTGCTGCTCTCCTCCACATATGTTTTTAGGTATTTTTTATTGCTCTCTTCCACAGTTGTTTTTTTGTGTAAAATGAAATAATAACGTTTTTTTAGGAATTTTGATACCTTTGCACCCCGTAGCACTATATTCAACGTACATGAAAATGCTCATATATAATAGGGTTGAGCGATAACTTTTGATTGCAAAAATATTTTTTAGTTACCGGATTCTGAAAGATAATGACGTTATTATATGGCGTCATCAACATTGCAGTCAAAACCAATAAAGCCAACTAGTTTCTTTCTTGAAGATAAACAACTGCTGAATGTTTCATTATCATACCATTACCCAATCAAAAGTTATGACGTAATCATTTTATAAGGATTTGACCGCAAAAAGAAACGTTTTCATTGGTAGGTTTTTAATATTGCGGTTATTTCGAAAAGTAATGAAGCTAATGAAGTAATGACCATGAAATTTGGCTGTGTGCTTATATACAGACCTCGCAAGCTCGGTCTGCATTAGAATAACAAAAAACCAAAACAGTAAGTATTTGATAAGTATACGGGTGTTAGCTTTTGATGTTTATAAAAGTAACTAAATCCACTAAATTAACGAGAGTGTATAAACTTTGGATTGGCAGCGGACAGAAAGTACTTTGTTTTTATGAAAATTGGTATGCGACTAAATGTGATGCTGATTTCAAATCTGCTATTCATTTGTTCAAATTCGGAACCAAAAATACTCTTTTCGGCCCAATTTAGGCCAAATATTAAAATTGCTTTCATTTTTATGAAAATTAGTATGTGCCCTTTGATGATGCTGATTGCAAATCTGTTATTCATTTTTTACAATTCGGATCAAAACTACTTTTTTTGGGTCAATTTAGGCCAAATTGTTGTGTTGTTTTTTTATGAAAAATGGCATGCCAACAAATTTGATGGTACTTTCACATCTGTTATTAATTTTTCAAAGTTCAGACTCAAAATGTTTGAGGTAATTTAGGCCAGAAATTACAAGTGCTTTGTTTTTTATAAAAATTGGTATGTGGCCAAATTTGATGGTATTTCAAATTTGTTACTCATTTTTTAAAACTTGCTTGACAAGAGACTGATGACTCATCACGCCCTATAACGTCACTCAAATGAAGAAAACCAACTTCCGATGGGATTTTGAGTATAAAAGTTTGGGAAAACATTCAAGAGTGCCATTCCTTCGGTTGACATTTTCAAATTTTACGCCCTATGACGTCACCCCTCGCATAGAGAAAATATAATTCCCAAAGGAGTTGAAGCTTAGGAAAACATTCTGTTGATAACACTCTGTCGTTTGACATCCTCGGATTTTACAACAGAACACATCCTGACCACGCACTATGACGTCGTCACTCAAATGAAGAAAACACACTTCCTATTGGACTTTGGGTATAAAATGTTGGGAAAGCATTCAGGGAATGTCAATTTATCGGTTGACATTTTTAACTTCAAGAAGAAAAACCACACCCTGGCCACGCCAAATGTCTTCATCACTTATATAAAAAATGAATACTTTAGCAATGCCAAGATTTGTATATTTTGCTGATTTTTTAAATTTTTTATTTAATAGTTAGTTAGCTCTCTAAATTAATAACACACATTTATGATGAGGTGTTGTTTAGCGATGAGCGATCAACAACCACCCATACTAAACTGACAACACTCTCAATGAAATGATCAGAATATATCTACTCACCTAACTGTTAAACTAAAAAAGGTAGGATGTTGCGATAAAATAATCAAAAATTAGATTAGAGTTATATGGTGTACAAGCATCTTGATAGAGTCACAACTAATGTTAACAGCACCAAAATATTTCAGCATGATTGAATGCTGGTCATCACTGTCTGATTCGAATGTTGCATTGACTAAAAAAATTGTGTGAATTTGATTTGAGTCATCTTCCCAGTAGGAACGCAACGTCTTATCGACGCCTAGAAGGTGTCTTTTTGACGTCGCGACTTCAAAAAGTGGTCTTTGCGACGTTGATAAGACGTTGCGTGCCCGCAGGGTTGTTGGTACGATTTAACCAATTTGACACATAAGGTTTTTCATGAACGCTAATTATGCTTTTAACAATTTTTGACTAACTGAAATCTATTCAAATCATTTCCCGAACTGATCACTAAATCAGTTTCGTATTCTATTAGTCATTTTTTTGCTTTAAATCTTAGCACCTTGTGGTTTTCCAGGAAGTAATAATTGTCAACAATGTATCCTTTTAAAAGTCCGTACACCCTCGGGAAGTGCATTTTCTATAAGGTTTCAATAACATCATAGGGCGTGGTCAAGGCTTTGTCGATTTTAAAATTTTGATGCATGACATGGTTTCTTTTTAGTCAATAATGTATTAATCCAACTTTTAAGTCCACATACCCTTAGTGTTGATAATTGGATCGACCCGTTTATAAACAGGCAAATATTCTCCAAAGCGTTGACAATCCGGTCGTTTATAAACCGGCTAACCCGTTGGTAATGGAGTCGATCCGTTTACAAACCGGCAGCATTGATAATCGGGTCCGAACATATACATAGTTATTTAAAAAATACCTGCGTGAGTGACGGAATCCGCCAACCGCCGCCATAGTTATAAGTTCAACTGTTCATTTGCTTAAATTTTCACGGTTTCCATTCACTAATTGAAAATGAGGTTTATAAGGATTTTAGCACTATTTCTATCCACGAAAAATGAAGTTCTGCTGTAGGTATACTTGTGAATATATCCATGTAAAGGTAATTTGTAGTGTAGAATCCGAAACTGGTGTTCATTTTTCATAAAAATAAGCGGATTTTATTTCCTCAAAATTAGGAAATTCGGGAAAGGTCTTTTAGCCCGATTTACATTATCTCGTAAATAAGGTTCGGTTTACATGGGCTGCAAGTCTAGAAAGGGCGTTGTTTGAAATTTTGCGTAAAACGGCAAAATCCGCTTACAGTGGAAAACGGAGTGGAATTGCGGCGACGAGAATAGTCTAGGTAGTATAGGTACTCGCTTTCAGGTTGTGATCATTGGAATCTTTATAATATTTGGATTTACAACTTTCTTCAATAACAGTGGAATTATTTCAAGCCTTTTTCTTTTCCTTTCCCATCACTTAAACCGGTTTGTCAATAAGCCCCGCCCCTCGGAATTAGTACTTACGGTAACTGAAATAATTTATATTAGACAGTAAAATCTTCATATAAGATAGGTCTTGCGTTCACACTGTTCTTCTTCTGTCCGATATACTCAGCGGAATGATTTCGTTCGCTTGTTGTGGTGAAATGGAATCATTCTGGTGTCACCGAAAATTTGAACTGACGTCACAGGCATAATGTCTTCCCCATAATGCCTTATATGTCAGTCATGCTCTCTTCAACAAACTTACCTTAGAAACTAATCAGACGTCACTTATTTTGTTTCTTTGATGAAGAGATAATATATACCAATCTGAAGTCATTCGTGTAGTTTCTTAATTTGACGTCACATATGTAGTGATGAAATAGTTCTAGAACTCCGAACGAATAGGAGTCAAGATTTGAGTAATGCAAAACAGAATTTTGTTCTTGTTATAAATTTGTCTGACTGACTGATTTCTACAATCTCTAAGAGATTATGTAATTAGATATACAAATAAATGTTTATGATGATGAGGACTGTGTGAGATGACGGACAAATTATTTTGACGTCATTTTGCAAAGTAGTTCATAAATCAATATTACGTCACTGGTGTAATTTTATACTCTTTTTAAATTTGATGTCACTCACACATTAACTTACCTGTTTGTGTTGCTATGGTAACCAACTTGTGGTCAGGTGGTAATGGTAACATGTTTTTAGATAATTATTATTAAACCCCAGGCCACCGTTCACTGGGTTGCATCAATTACAGTAGTTACATATAAGGGCACAGAGATTTTATACGTGGAAAAATAAGGGACCATCTCAAAATGTATTTTTTGGTAGGGGTAAACCAACTAAAATTTACAAAATTCATCAAAAATGAATTTGTACAGGAGTGTGTTAGGTCAACGAGCTTGCAATGGATTGGTTTCTTCGGTACGAAGAAACCAATCTATTACAAGATCGTTGACTCAGTACTCTCCCTCTGTAGATTTTATTTTTGAGACGGTCCCTAACAAAAACCTAGAAAAAAGTTGACACATAAAAAATATTCAGTGATGTTTTCCAACTTGTTTTGAAATTTCGTATACTTCTTTCTAGGACTATGCGTTTGATAGATGGTGAACATCTTTAATCCTTAACTTTATTCTATCGGTCTTGCAACCGGTTTCCATACTTGCATTATCTTATAAATAAGTCTTACGACACTCTTGGTGCCTTATACCAACAATGCAGTCATATAGATGCATTAAACCAGACAAACCAGACAATTGTAGCCAAGTTGTACAAGATAAACCGCGATGTTTTTGTCCTTTGATTTATTTTGCTTCTTCTGTGTTACTTGCATTTACATAATATTATGATTGGTTGTTATCAGACTTCCTCTGGTGGGCACACGATGTCGGATCAACGTCGAAAGAACGTCTAAAAATAAATTTCATAACGTTGTCTCGATGTTGATCCGGCATCGTGTGCCTGGAAGGTCGTGTTTGGCTGAAAATATTCAGAAAAATCTCTCCTCCACAGTGGCATGTTTCATTTGCTTTGATCTTACGATTGATAGCGTACTGGTTTGGTCTCTCGTTGTTCTTCTGAGGCTCTACAGAGGAGAGTGACCACTCTTTGTTGAATATAAATTGACACACCAATCTTCTCTATAGTGAGGATATTCATGTTCGTAGATATTATACTCAGTTCCGTCTTACACATAATCAGTGTTTTAACACTTTTCCGCAACGTGAAGGCAGATTTTCACTAGGCACATTCGTGCGTGTGAATTCTAAATGAAGCCATTACATTGGTTGAAAGCGGCGTAATGACGTCACTTTCAACCAATGTAAAGACTTTATTTAGAACTCGTGCAAACGAATTCACCTAGTGAATATCCATAGCTTGAAAAATTACTGAATGTGGTCACGCATATTCCCATATACGGACTGTGTAGTGCCACATATGACAAATTTGCAGTCCATACACGGGAATATGCCGGGACCATAATAGAAATCTCTCACACTGTGTTCATTCACTCTCAGTGGATAAAAACTTTTTCAAAGTCAGCTGTAAACACGCTAGAACAACGCCACATACGTTGTTCTAGCGTCTTTACTGCTAACTTTGAACAAGTTTTCATCCGCCGGATTACTAACTGCATCTTCTTCTTCTTCTCCCATGGTTACAAACAGAAATCTGAAAATTCGAAATGAAATGTTTAGTGTTTTAATAAGAATAATCCAGCCGACAAAAACCTGTTTAAAGTCAGCAAAATAACGTTAGAAAAACGTTCAAAGAACGTTGTTCTAACGTTATTTTGCTGACTTTGAACAGGTTTTTTACCCACTGGGATGAAACATAGTAGATACGTTACTGATGATTGACCTTTCAATCAGTTATTATTTATGTTTTGTATTCATTATCACCATAGTAACTTCGTATCATCAAAAGGGACTTATTGTGGCTCTACTAACAAGTGGTGCTGGTTCAATAACAAATACAAAATTGAAGGAAAAAAACAACAAAAAGGGACAAAGCAACTAAGGAGGGTACAATCCGTTTCCATAATGCAAGGTAAATTTTACCTGGACAACAATGAATTAATGACACGTAAAAGCGCCGTCTTTACGACGACTTTACGTCCTGTGCCTACCAATGGACGTCAGGCATCATTAATTCAATGTAGTTTTGAGGAAGGTGCAGCAAGTTACTTCTCTGATACATCATTTAGCATGCAATACCTGTGGTATTAACCGATTGTTTAGCATGCAGTAAACAGTACTTCCTCCATGATCAGTTAATTGATTCATTGATTTCCTCATGACGAAGAATGACGTCACAGCAGACGAAATTATAATGTACAGAGGAGAGTATCAAATCAGCGATACGCAAATTTGATTGGTTTCTCAATACCGAAGAAACCAATCAATTCCATACTCATTGACATAATACCTTTCATCGTAGATCTGTTCTTAGCCAAACTAGATTTTAGAAATTATCTGCAAAATGAACTCTTTTATATAAGCATGTATTTTTAGGTAAAGAAGCTAAAATTGATTAAATTCTATTAAATTAAAATCTGTAATTAAGAGCGTTATGTCGACGAGCTTGCGATTGATTGGTTCGATAACTAACTCAATATCATTCTCATATTATTTTAGAGACACCAACCTGGTAGACAAAATAGATACCCAGCTGGTACACGACGTTTTGACGATTATCACCCGGCGAGACGGCGTGTACATGCAGGGTATGTTTTTTCTAATAATCTGATACCGAATAACAGCACCGTTAAGTAGAACACTTAAGAATAAGATGGACACACACGTCGAAATGGCGTCGCAACATCGTTTTGACGTTGTTTAGACGCCGTGTGCGCTGCAGGGTAGCCGTCATAAGTGATTATTCTGATACACGGTATAGCTATAGTTTGTACATAAGACAGAACTGTGTATATAAGTGAAAATAATTATATTGTTATTGGTCAAGAAGGTACAGGTCAAAAAACTGCAGGCCCAGAACTTACAGATCAAGAGCTTACAGGTCAAGAACTTACAGACCAAGAACTTACAGGGCAAGAATGTACAGGTGAAGTACTTACAGGTCAAGGGACAAACAATAATAACTTTGAACTTGTAAAGTTGCTAGTTTTATTGTATAAAATAGAATATTAAAAATGTGAATTGTAAACATACCTACGTAAAAAAATAAAATTAAAATGTCATTCTAGATTTCGCCTCTTCCATTCCAGATATTGCTTCGTCAATCCCAGTATCAATTCTCATTTTTCGATAGCGATCTTGGCAACATGGTAAATATGGGGCAATATACATATACAGTGTCTTTTGAATTGAACGATAAACAAGTTTTATCACCTTCATGATCAGTTATCAACTTCGCCACCAGGGCTTCTTAATTTCAAGAAAGTCTAGAAGACAAGAAGCCTTGGGGGCTGAGTTGGAAAATTGATTCGGTTTCTTACGCTTCACTAATGTCAGCATGTTTCTTCCGAGAAACTTTTTCGCATACTTTTGTTATAATTTTGTCGTATGGTTCTAGTGATCGTAATAATGTTGGTGTCCATTCCCATGTCCTGAGTTGCTTTGGAAGTACGTTTGCTTTCTTCACTTGAAGAATATTCACAATGATAATGAAAAGTATTAACACAGCTACCGGGATCATAATTCCAGCAAATATTTTCCATCCGGCTAAAGATAACCCAAAAATGATTCCTGGTATCATGAAGAATACGACTACCAAATACGCAGCAGCAAACCAACGATATTCAGCGGTTGTATTTCCAAGATGGCGGGCTAACTTGATTGGGATATTCCTCATAAAAGGGACTGGATACCAAATCAAGATGCCAGATATATTAAAGAACAGATGACACAGTGCAATTTGTAACGATAGTTCTAATTTAGATGATGCCAGTGCTGCTAAAATGCCGGTACCCGTTGTGCCAATATTTGCACCCAGGGTTAATGGATACACTTTATCTAAGGAGACGATGCCAAGCCCAACTAACGGTGTCAACGCAGATGTAAAGATCGAACTTGATTGAACAAGGATTGTCATGCCAGCTCCAACCAAGATGGCTACGTATCCTGTGAGAAATCCAAAAGGCTTAGGAAAATTTGAATTAAAGGTTTTTTTGATGACTATTGCAATCTGTCCTTTTAATAAAGAATGCAATGTTTTAACAATTAAAACAAGGCATGCGCATAGAATAAATAATGCAATTACGAGCATAATGGCGCCAACTACGCTATCAGATAATCCAGTATCGTGCAAAAGAAAACTGCATTTTTTTGCTCCCACCACACTGGTTGTGTTTTTCCAAATTGTTTGGTTTTTGTCGTTGATAGTGAAATTCGATGTGACTACTTCCTTTCCTTTATCGCACCAATATTTAATTAAGCTTTTATCACTAGCAGATTTGTCTCCTGTAGCAATTGCCTCGATTACTTTTTTATCGAGTTTAATAATAAGATTTGTAAATGGTTTTGTGATCTTTTTCAGCAATTCTTTTTTATATGATGAATCTCCTGTTGTCAAGTTCATTGTCTCGATGATCTTCTTCGTTATGTAATAAAGGTACCCAGTAGCGACTTCAAGTGGTAGCAGACACACGACACACAGGAGGTTGAACATATCGTGTACCGTCGCACCAGCAAAAGCACGTCGAAATTGATCTTTGTCGGTAATTTGTCCGATGGCGACGATGGTGTTTGTGACACTTGTTCCGATGTTTGCTCCCATCACAATGAATATAGCTGGCTTCACTTTCAAAACTATAGATAAGAAGAGACATTGGTGAACACAGTGTAAGAGACTTCACTTAACATTTAAATTATCTAGCAGATAATTTACTATCATAGATAATTTTTAAGACAAATTATCCATAAGATAAGCAAAAATATCTGAAGTAGAATACCCTAATAAACTTCCGTAAAAATACGGTTTGTAACGGTATATTGCCATATGTGGACTGTGTATTACCATATATGAACTGTGTATTACTATGTATGGCAACGTACAGCCCGTATAAGGAGCTATATGGGATTCTTCATATGGGGAAAAAACCTGTTCAAAGTCCGCAGTAAAGACGCTAAAACAACATTTTCAACGTTGTTCTACCGTCTTTACTGCAGACTTTGAACATGTTTTTGCCAACTGAGTTCTAAATTCTTTCCTGTAGTGATTCAAAACAAAATTATTTGTAGAGAAGAGTATTAGGTCAACGATCTTCATGCGATTGATTGGTTCTTCAGTTAAAATAAACCAATCAAATTGTAAATTCGTTAACATAGCATCGCCTTTCGATTTTGGCTTCATTAAATCATAAATCTACCAAAAACAACCATACAGGTACACAACGTTGGATCAGCGTTAAAAACAACGTCAAAACGACGTTCATGACGTTATTTTGATTTTGTTTCAACATTGCTCCGACGTCGTGTTCTCAAAATAACGGTTTGAATATTTAGAAGATATTTACTAACGTTCTGATGAAACCATGGCAACAACGATAGATGTCGTAGTTGACGAACTTTGTAACAACACTGTTGCCATGACACCAATTGTTAAACCAGCTACAGGATTTTGGATGAGATTTTTTGAAGAGAAGGCTTCACCTAGAAATAATAATTTAAATTTACACAAATTAAGTAATCGCTTATACGTTATATTATGACGTCATTTAAACATAGATTGTCGCACGTAGAAAAACCATTGATCGGAAATTGTGTTATTTTATCTTAGATGATTGAAATAAATTACATAAAAATACCCAGTCTTAGTGGGCACACGATGTCGCAATGTCGCTTGTACGTTATTACGACGTTATTGCGATGTCGTGTGCCGGCAGAAGTGGGCACACGTCCGGACGTCATTAGACGTTGCATCAACACATATTTCCAGTGAGAGCATATTACACCGGAAAACAATTTTGATCCAACGTCCATATACTTATCAGATGTTCTGTATTTGTCTCCCATTGGGCACACGACTTCGGATTAACGTCGACAAAACGTCAAAACGACGTCGCAATGTCGTTTCTAAGTTGATCCGACACGTCGTATGCTTGCAAGGCTGTTTATGCTAATATTGGCTGTACTTACCAGCTGCTTTACCTCCAAGCAATCTGAAAGCTGAGCTCAAGAAACTCAATGAACAAATAAATAAATACAACAATCCAAGTAATAAAACAAATTTCGACGAGGTTATCGAGACACGCTTGATTTTCCCTTTGCCTGATAGCTCTAAAAACGAAATAGATTAAAAATATTTTAGCGAAAAAGTATAATCTTTATCCAAGTGGACAAAAACTTCTTCAAAATCCACAGTAAAGACGCTAGATGAACGTTGAAAACGTGAGCACAACGCTGAAGATGTTATTCAAACGTCTTAATGTCGGATCAATCACGTCAAGTTTTTGTCCATTGGGATATTTGCTAAAGTATTTTCAATAAATTATTTAAAGAAATGGAAATTAAATAAAATCTGCGTGTTTACTCAGCAAGCCTGCCGGATCAAATCACGTCATTACGTTGGGTTTACGTTATTTTAACTTTGATCCGACGTTATGCTGCTTACACATTATGATTGTGAAATCTTTGGAAAATTCTCTGTGAACATTATTTGGAGAAGATTTCTAAGACCACCCAGTGTACTAAAACTTGTTCCATGTCAGCAGTAAAGAAGCTAGAACAACGTAGAACGACGTTGTCGTAACGTCTTTTTTTACTGCGGACTTTGAACAAGTTTTTTCCCACTGGGAAGAGCAAATATTCCCTATGAACTGATGTTTGAGCATAGCTTCAGGCTACAAACACTGCGCAGTCCACATGCGAGGATATTCTTGCTGGGATGTACACTATTCGTACCTTTCCATGGTGTACCAACTGGAATATAATCATCAACTACATCAAACGGATCCTTTTCTTTTTGTTTTTCTACTTCCCGTTTAATTTCCTCTTCCTTTTGAACCTGTTCCACTTCTTTCATTTCAATAGCCTTCATTGTCTCCTAAAAGATGAGACATACATTATAAATACAAAAACGTAAAAAAAACACAAAAAAAACACAACGCAATCAAAAAAACAAAACCAAATAAAACAAACAAAAACACAAAAAACAAACAAAAAACTAACACACCAGCTCCAATTAGAAGATTTAATTATTTCACCTTAATTAGCACAGTTAATTATATTTTGGTTTTGCTAATTATATATTTAAAAGCAACGTCGTATTGAAGGTGTTGTTTCAACATTGATGCAACCCAGCCGGCAAAAACCTGTTAAAAGTCGGAAAAATAACGTTAGAATAACGTTCTTGGGAACAGATTGTATCGAGACAATTTTGAAATAAGTCGTTATATGCGCCTAAATGATGTTTTAATATATCATGTGACACAGTTTGTAAATCACGTGACACGACACGAATTATCTTTATTTTAAACCTTAAATATTTTTGATAAATAACTTAACAGCAACCTACTTCCCAATACCTATTGCATTAATGTACTAGAGGAGTGAGAACTAGGTTAAAAGTTTGCGGGTATAATACAGACATTACCGATTAATACATTATGACATGTGTATTACAAAAGATTTCAATAGACTAACAAAATGTACAACCTCGTTCACAGGGATTCTTTTCTTTTCAAATATCGAAAAGGCAAGAAGCCCTTGGAACTAGGTTGAATAATGACAGTATTTATAGAGGCGGTTTTCTCTAAAGAATTGTGAAATCATCTTTTTATGGTGAAAGTTCAAAGTTTAGCCCATATATCTTCTTATGTATTTCATCCTATTATAACAAAGGCAACTTTGTTTCAACAAACTCTTTCTTGTTTTTTCCATTCGAAATTTAAATATGACAAAGGGGAGAAAGTTATCGGAAGAAGATCTTTCGCAGATGTTCACAATTTGTTCTTCCCATCGGAAAGACGCTAGAACAATGTTTCCAACGTTGTTCTAGCGTCTTTACTGCTGACTTTGAGCAAATTTTTGTACGTCATACTCGTTCCCAACCTTTATTTCAGACGTACTTGTACGAATTTTTTATAGGTTTGAGAAATTAAATTAAATTTCGTCAAAAGAGGTTGGAACGAGCTTATCTTATTTATTGTGTTAATGATGGTTAGTATCACACAAGAATATAATTAAAAGTAACAATAGAAACATTAAAATTTGAATTTAAACATTAAAATTTGAATTTTAATTGTTGTGTGATTACTAGTGTAATTTCTTTTCTAATTATTTTATCACCACAGGATTCACTTAATTCGTTAAAGAAATTTCCATTTTGTGGTTTCCTAGGTTAATTAGGTAAGATTGGCCTCACATACAGCATGGTCTCAATTTTTTCTTTTATATTTATTTCCTGACGACCACCCGTATTTTTAATATTTCACCAGTTATTCTTTTTTTAATACATTTTCGGGGGCAAATCATAACAAAAAATTTACCCAATGTACTAAAACTTGTTCAAAGTCAGCTGTAAAGACGCTAGAACTACGTTGAAGACGCTGTTCTAGCGTCTTTACTGCAGATTTTAAACGAGTTTTTGCCGACTGGCTAGTTTACCCTGGTTTAACAATTGATAAAAAATAACTTACGTTTGATGCATCATAGGCTACGTTAGTTTGACCATTGTTGTTCATAGAATCCACTTTCGTATCCATCTTCATGTGTGATTGTAGTATGATTTGATATCTTAAAAAATATTGACGAAAAAATCAACAACCGACCCATTAGGTGCAAACTTGTTCAAATTACTTAAAAATAAATTGTGATTACTTTTTTGGCAGATATCCAAGAAAAAATGCACGAGGTTTTTGTTTTATCTTGTCATGATTTTGTGTGTCGTGAACGTATAAATATCACAACATTATTCTCTTTTTTCTCTTCAACAACTGAGGTATAAAATAAATCCAATTACAAAGTAATTATTGTGTGTATACCCTGCCCGTCAGTCTTATCAGTGTCGAAAAGACGTCATTTTGAGTTTGATAAGGCGTGCCACGTGCTCACTAGGTAATAAGAAATACAATTCTCCATTCACCAACTTCACAACACATTGCTACAGAGTTCAAATGATCACGTGACATTTTATTAACGTAAAAAAGATTGTTTTGACGTCGGAACGTCTTTCTTACAAACGTCATGTGCCAGCAAGGGTAGTTGATTTCAAAGAGCTAGCTTATTGGACATACGACGTCGGATTAACGGCGAAACAACGTCATTGTACGCCTGCAGGGAGATATCTGCAGAAAAAATAATGATCTAGCAGTTGATTGGTTCATTTGTATGAATGGTAAAGTCCAACTCAATATTATATTTAAACAATGAAAGATAAAGTTTTTACTTACGATTTTCTTCTATCCTCATTTCAAACATTCACGAATGAAAAGCATCTCGCAAGGGCGTTTTAAATAGAAAATTATCACGTGATCACGTGTTATAACACGTTCAATAACACGTGTTACTGATAAACCATCAATAATTAAGACGATCATTTTAATCAACACGTCCGAATGAGTTTTTCGACACTGTCCAATTAAAGCATTTGCTAAAAATAAAGTGTTAATATTGTCAATTATATATTTTGGCGCGAAAACTTTACACCATACAGCATAGTCGTAACAACATACCGTCACATTCCCTATTTCAAATCCAGTGGACAAAAACTTGTTCAAATTCCGCAGTAAAGACGTTAAAACAACATCGAAAACGTCTTTACTGCTAACTTTGAACAAGTTTTTGGACACTGGAAATCTTATCAAATATTTATTGTAAAATTATAATGGCGGCTATGTTATCAATAACCAAAAAGAAAAAAAAAAATTCCCTTCTAAAAATTTGAAAAATAACAAAAGAATAATTGTTATAATATTCTAAATAAGGGGGAGTCGTCAGAAAAAAACATTATTAGACTATGAATCATAGTCGAGAGACATCAAATTAAGTTCTTGCGCCTAAAGTTGCTCAACACATATATAACACGTATGTTTCAACGTCATGGATTGACGATAAAATAAATTTTAGACATTTTTTAGTGCGGATAACGTCGCTTGTAAGCTACTTGAAGTATGTAGGTGATCGATCTGTCGGCGGTTTCGTTTCTGCAATATACGCACGTAATCAGAAAAGTACATATTCAAAGTTTAAGAACGATCTTAGAAAAGTTTAAGAACGATCTTAACAAAAGTATTTTAAAAGTTAAAAACGATCTCATTGTACATTTTAAATCTGTGGTGGCTTAAACGAATATATGTGCATAAAAACGAAAATCTCTTGAGAGGAAGAAACCTAATTATAATAGATAGAATTTTTGGTTGCGTAATATTTATATACATAAATTACCAAACTCGCACCCAACGCTTTTAGATTTAAATAATATTTCTTCGATGTTTTAATGATCCAACAAAACCGTACGGGATAAATAATCACCCAGCAAGCAAAAACTTGTTTAAAGTCCGCAATAAAGACGCTAGAACAACGGCGAACGACGATGTTCCAGCATCTTTACAGCGGACTTTGAACATGTTTTTGTCCACTTGGTATGAACTTCTATGCAGTTTAAATTTTTGATGGATTTGGTCAACCAAAAAATCTACCAAAAAAATGCGTTTGACACGAAATTTTGAGATTTGCCGTAAAGTCTTCTCCCAGTGGGCCAAAATTTGTTTAAAGTTCGCAGTAAAAACGTTAGACTAGAAACAAGTTTTCAACAAGTTTTTGTGGAAATAATAAATCAAAAAGACATTGGGGAGGAGCTTGATAAATTGCAGAAGGAATTGTATTAGTTGATATTAACAAAGAATGTTAATTATACTTATAGTAAACTTTTGAAATTAATTTATTTTCGAAAATTCAAGTGTACCGTGGTCAAACTACCCTTACGTGATGTTATGTTTAAAAACGTGCAGGATGACATACATTACTTTGACAGAGCAATACCCTGCCTTTCACAGAGGCTTACATGCGCAATATATGCGGTGGAAACGAGGTTGGGGGAAATGTCACAGAAAATCATGTCAACGGTGGGGAGAACCTCGCCATTTTCACTTTTTGCATTTCGCGTGCCCAACCCCTGCCGACAAAAGTAAACAATATTCTATGTCTAATCAATTATGAGTCGCCGCTTTGTTGTCCATATCAAAACGACGCGTCTTTCCTTACGTTGATTAGACGTCCTTTTAAGTCCGTTTTCCGTTCAGCGCATATTTCCGCGCCGCAGGTTTTTTCCACTTGAAAGTTAAAAAAATATAAGAACCTGAAACGAAACATGTGAATGTGATTCTGTAAATTACAATGTGCGAAAATGAAAACACGTACACAAGTCAGGCTTTAGATTCTGTCAAATATATATACATGTGAAACCTAAACAAAAAAAGTTTGTAAATGAAACAAAGTGTCCTGTACTCTTAGAAAATTCGAAGAAACCGATCCTAAAACTGTAAGAAATATCAGGCCAATTTATTTTGTAAATCGTACAGGAATTTAGAAAGTTTAGAAAATTCTGTAAAACACACATGAATAAAAAAATCACAAAGATTGTGTTATTCATTGTCATTAGAGCTTACTGTTGTCTCGATCTTCTAGAGATATAGAATGAATTCTTTTGAACGAAATTCTTTCTATATTATAAAACATAAAAACCGCACAATGGAATTATGTAATATTAATTAGATCTACACGTGACTAATCAAGTAATCGTAACATGTGTTTGTTTAATAATGATCGCGTGATCATGTTCATTTCATCACGTGTTAGATTTTGTGGCTTGATAAAAATGAGTATTATATATATATATACATATAAATACTGTATATCTTGATTAACCGGTTCACTATTATCACAATTTCATTCCCAGCTCTTTTTGCCTTTTCGACAAATGAGACGTACTCTATATTTCAAAAACCTACAATCTCCCACAAAATATGTTGAGACTTGTATGTATCATTATTTAAGATTTATAAGCTATTTCCCCTTCCGCTACTCTCAATGTTTTTGTTTTGTAAATCAACTTTGAAATTGGGGGGAGGGGGTGGTAGTCTCATAATTTATGTGGGAGATTGTAGAAGCCATAAGAACGTGATTGCTTATTATTACCTACAACTATAAAAAAAAGTAATCATACGTGTGGGCAAAAAATGCATCATTTAACGTAGGCTGTGTGACCACAAGGTTTCAGTGGCCGAAATAAGATAAGAGCGAAAACAATCCCTACAGAGGAGAGATCTTGATTAGCATAGCTTCAGGCATTGTAGTTAATAGATAAGTAAATACCAAAATTATCGTCCGAAATTCCGAAAAAAATCCGATTTTCAGAAACAAGAATATCTCAATCGTATGCACAACAGAAAAGACTACTGGGTACGGACCAATGCATTCTCTGTATATAGAACTGTTCGGGTTTCTGTTTAGTAGTCTTTCAGGCCATGAGGATACCTGTGTAACGGAGATGCCAGTGCACAAAAACTTGCTCAAAGTTCGCAGTAAAGACGTCAACCGACGTTGTTCTAGCGTCTTTACTGCGGACTTTGGGCAGGTTTTTGCTCACTGGGGTAGTCAAAATTGAATTGGCAAAGACTAGATAATTCTTCATTACAAAAACAACCGCTAAATATTCCCACCGACGTGTGAGTTCAAATATTCGACGAATCGATTATATGAATTCCAAGATTAAGAGAAAAATATGATGATGATAATAATAATGATGATGATGATGTTATATACAGTATTTTATTTTAATGAATGTATACCACGTCACCATCATTTATAATAGTTTCTCATGAGTTATCTATAAACAATGTATAGCCTGTATACTGAAACAATATAGCCTGTATACTTATATTACTTCATGAATCGTTCTCTCATAACAAGTGTGCGAAAATGTCAAAACTTAAAAATGTATTTTTCTTAAAATAGAAAAAACTCAGCGGGCATAGACGTCATAAAAAAGTTGAAACATAGTTTGTTTTTCGTTTTTCCGATGTTGACCCGACGTCTACAGAGACCGAATAGTGGTACAATGGAGAAGTTGCACTAAAATCAGATATGAAAGTGGTCCATTAAAGGTGGTATCAACATTAATGGGTACTCAATTCTTCTATTCTATATTAAAGGGAAAGCTAAAACAAAACCAAAATGGCCACAAAAGCTACAAAATTTGGTGAATTGATGAGGAGAATACGGATTGGAGGTACCATGTACATACAACATATTTAGGCAAGACAAAGCTGTCAGTTGGGCTATAGCCATGATTTCACAAATTTTGAAAGAACAAAAAAGTTTTTGTAACCAATTGCATGATTAAATGAAAGAAACGTAAATTGACTGTCTGGTATTTTTCAAAAAAAATTGCTGTCCGCTTTAGAGATGGTTTACTTTATAACCTTGGAGATGATGCATAAATTTTCTCAAGAATTCGTTCAAGGACAAAATATTTTGTCCGTTTCAGAAGATGTCTGCTTTAGAGATCATCTCAAAATTTCGCTCCAAAACCATTTTTTTGTTATTGACAAATCAACTAAAATTGACAAATTTCAGCAAAAATGAATCGGTACAGAAGTGTATTAGGTCAATGAGCTTGCAATGGATTGGTTTCTTCGGTACGAAGAAACCAATCCAATGCAAGATCATTGACTCAATACTCTTCTCTGTAAATTTTATTTTTGCGACGGTCCCTTAGAGAGGTTCCACTGTGCTACAGATTACTATAGCGTCATTTGAATCAAAACAACAAGCCGTGTTATTACTTTATAAATTTGTTTAAGGATACAGATAAGCTAAGTACCAGCCATAAATGATCAAATAAACGCCTCCTTAAATAATTTTTTTTTCTTAGAAACGCATCTGTGGTATAAACGCCCCTGTCGAATAAACACCCTAAGAACAATATTCTATCTTGTGAAGCTGAAAAGAAACTGTTTTGATCTCAGCTCTCAGTTTTATCAGATGGAGATGAACCGAATCTGTTGATCTCAATTTCTGATGAAGAAGACGCTCCAAAGGAAGAAAATATGGTTGATCTTGATGATGGCGAAGACGTAATGAATAAATAATGAATATATATGATACCTTAAAGTCACATAATCACCCTATTTTGGTCAAAATTCCAAACAAATAATACGAAAGCTTGTAATGTCAATAACACATTCTGAAAATTAGTGAAGATAGGAGTGATTAAACTTTTGTGTTTTTTATGCTAACTGTGTGGCAGCCATATTGTTTGGCCAAACTTCATCGCTTTTCTGCATGATTACATGAAGTTGT
>JAULBZ010002794.1:0-17931 GCA_032360805.1 Neoturris breviconis | reverse complement strand
AGGTCCATCTTCAGCTGGTTTGGAAATGGCTGATTATCAAACACTCCCTGATAATGATCATGAGGCTGATGGTAAATATATATTTTTTGTGGCTAGAGTGTTGCTTTATCTAAAAAATTTAGTTACTTCTATAAGATGCTTGTTATACTATATGGTCAAACTAAAAACAAATACACGCTGATGATGAATGATTTTAGAGCGTAGGTTTAGGCTAAAAAGCCTAAAGTTCGTACCCCAAAACTGCTCCTCAACAGTAAATATATACTCTTATTTTAACAAATGTACTTTATACTTTTTTATTCTCTTTAGAGCCAGATCAACAGGAAGAACCTAGGAAGAAAAAGGTACGTATGTATAAAGTGCACAATTATCTTGTATGATTGCAGTGTTTAAAATAAAAGCAAATAATCACTGTGGATAAGGGATTTTTGAGCGTTGCTTTACACTTTATAGCCTGAAGTAATGCTAAAAAATCACTTGTGCACAGTGATTATTTGCTTTTATTTGGAACTCTGGGTTGTAGATTCATTGTAAAAGTTTCAAACAAACCTGCTGTTATTATTACAACGTAGCAACCGTATATTACTTATTTTCTATTTTCATAATCAAAATTAAATCTTTTTCTTATATTTAACATTAGGAGTTTTGGGGATATCCTGTTCAAGTTTACTTCATTCTTGGCAATGAATTCTGTGAGAGATTTTCATATTATGGGATGCATGGTAGGTTCTCTATGTATTTATTATTTAACGAAAGCAACATTTTCTTTGGTTATGGTTTATATTAAAAGCAGAATGTCTGTTAATTTACTGTTGTTCGTATTCATAGAGTGCTTACAATAAGAAGAAATAATCACCGTAGTAGAGTAGCGGTTACTAAGCATAAATTACTCTTCATACAGATCTCATATTTACTTCCTGCATTGACTTTTTCTGAAATTGAAAGTATGTTATTATTTATGGAAGTAAAAAAAAAAATTATCTTTACTTTTGTAAACACAGATTACTTAAGAAAAAGTCACTATTTGAAGCCTCAAGATAACTGTTGCATAATTATTTTTATTTTTGAATACAGTTCAGCTCAAAAAGCACAGTTTCTTTGAAGCAGTGATCAAATTAAGAGTAAATAATCATTGTGGAGGAGGGATTTTTGAGTATAACTGCAGGCTTTGTAGCTGAAAGCAAAGCTCAAAAATTACTCCTCCGCAGTGATTATATACTCTTATTTTGAACTCTGTGAAGCTTACTTACATGTTATTTCTATTCTTTCTTTCAGCCATTTTGGTTATTTATTTAACTTCTATGTTAAACATGACAAAGGATAATGCAACGGCTGTTTATCATGCATTTAATATGCTGTGTTACTTCTCACCAATATTTGGTGCCATTATAGCTGATAGTTTCTGGGGAAAATATAAGTAAGTACAAGCCTACAACATCAGACCTTTGAATTCACAACGGCATTTCCTTGTGGAGGAGCATCTTTGGAGACTAATTAAATTAGTCTCCACAGGGGAATGCTGACAGGAATTCAGAGGCCTGAAACATTGTTCAAAATAAGAACAAATATTCACTATAACAAGTCTTAAAATAATGGTTGGGCATCGCCTATGGAGGAGTGTTTTTGAGTTCAGCTTTAAGCCAAAAACTGTACTTAAAAATACTCCTACACAGGTGATGTCTGACCATTATTTTGAGCCTTGCTATTAAGCCTGATGTTATGCTCACAGCACTCAAACAAACCCCTTTGATCATGCTATAAAAAATTGATAAAGGAATGCTTCCTGAAAAATTTTAAAGGCTGGGAAAGGCCCTTCAAACTTGTTTTCATACAAGAAAACCTATGGGATGCATACACATCATGCCCTTCATGTAAAATCAACTTTGTAAATAAGAATTTTCATTGAATATTACATTGTTTGATTTATCTGTGGCATGACTTGTTGAGGTCTTGTTGTGTTGCATAAGAACTTTTCACAAAATAATGCATGCCACTGCTCAAAATAGGAGAAAATAATTATTGTGGAGGAGGGATTTTTGAGTATAGTTTCAGACTTTGTATGCTCAAAAATTGCTTCTCCGCAGTGATTATTTGCTCTTAATTCGACTACTTTTGGATTATATGATTCATTCAAAACAATCCAACCCATTTACAAGCTTGTTGAAATAATACTTTTCTCTTCTATATTTAGAACAATTCTGTATGTATCACTGATATACGCTTTAGGAAATATAGTTGTTTCATTTACTGCTGTTCCATCAATATTGGATGCTTTGAAATTGTAAGTATGCTATAAGGGATTATCTAGAAAATGAACTCTGTGGACAAGAGTACTGTGTCAACGATCTTGCAATGGATTGGTTTCTTCATACCGAATAAACCAATCCATTGCAAGCTTGTTAACCTTATACCCTTTTTATAGATTTATGTTTGTTAAAGTTTTGTCAAATTTAGTTTCTTTAAAGCAATCAAAAAAGTTATATCTGAAATTAATTTTTGAGATGGTCCTGAACTATTATGATGAGATTTACTCTATTCTCTGGACCATGTGTGTGAATCACATGATTGAAGTAGTTTCAGTGGTTGAAATAAGAGCAAATAATCACCGTGGAGGAGTAATTTTTGAGCATAGCTTCAAATTTTGTAATCTGAAGCTACAGTATGCTATAAAATCTCTCATCCACCGTGATTATTTGCTCTTATTTGGACTACTGAATTTCACATAGGATCAACATTTAAAAAATAGTTTCGTACTTATACATCTTTGTAAAACACATGAGGACATACCGAAAATGTATTGTAAATAGTTGCTGACAATCCTTATCAACACATATTGTATTTGCCGGTGTATAAGTTGAATTTGTGCATAAGTCGAACAATGACTTCAATAAACATACAATAAACAGTTAGCCTGGTGTGTAAGACGACCTCCTAGTATAATAAACATTACTTCTTGCTAATTTTTTAACTGAAACAGAGGCATATCTTAATGGCCCAAGTTTTCTCCACAGACATTTTGCTGTGGCTACCACAGCGATTTACTTTTGGTCAACGTAAGGAGAAAATATTAAAGTTTTAGCACGGTTTACTCTGGTTTACATAAATAATCACAGGGAGTCATACCCCACTCTTGGTTTGCACGTAGTATTCTAGACTTGCAATGGCGCACTTTAAAAGTATATTGACACTCTACATCGAGTTGACATTCAAGCGTAAAGGCCAAATTACAGTATTAATTACTCCATATTGCATTACAGTAGTATTGCTAGCTGGAAAGATCATAACAAACCATGTGAGGTTTGTGCCTTAGTTTCTCTGCCAAAAGTTACAATATAGTTGACTTGGTGTATAAGTTAAAATGATAGTGTAAAACCTCAAACTATACCTGCAAATTTGGTAGGCTTCATACTAAAGGCTATAACCTTTTCATTTCTGGTCTGTATCTCAACAATGTCCTTTTCATATTCTAGGGCTGGTCCAGCAATTGGTTTAGTACTTATAGCTATTGGTACAGGAGGCATCAAGCCATGTGTATCTGCATTTGGGGGTGATCAATTTGATGCTGGGCAGGTATGTTATGATTTTAGCATTGTTTATTTTTAATTTTGTCCATTATTGGTCCGTATTTGTGTAGAGGTTGTTTTGAATCACAAGAAATAATGGAAAATAATATGTCAGCCAAATCTACATTTTGCTTCAGTTTTTTCTTTGCTTCATTCTTGATTCGTAGATTCTACTAAGAACAAAACAAAGTGTAATGTTAGTTACTAATGTCCCTGTTAACAGAGAATTCAAGGATTATAGTGACAGTTTTAAAAATCCTAAAAAGGATACATTATAGCCCAAACATTTTAAATTATAAAATTTATACGGAAAAACTTAAAAACTTAATTTTGGACACTTTATGAGGATTTTGGTAGAATAAAATTCAGACTTTTTGAAGACCTTAGAAAAAATTTTGGACTATCAATTTAGGTATTAATTTAGGCAAATAATATCAAAATAAATCATTGTATCAATGAAATAATCCAATGTGACCGATAGAACCTTTTTTGATAAGGTATTAGGTGTATAGAAAATCTTATAGCCATGTTTTACCTCGCATACAATGATTATGGAATGCATAATATAAAGGATTTGGATAAAGATAAGGAGAATTTAAGCGAAGACATGTACTTTTCCCATGAATAATTTCTATACTAAACCAAAAATGTTGTCTGGAAATATTTTTGGATAGGGTCACATTTCGGACGGATTGAAAAGAAGAAGAAAATGGAAGAAAAAGTATTTCATGAAAAAGAGCACACAAAATTTGATCCAAAATAACATTTTTAATATTGGGAACTCAAAATATATTAAGCAGTTGTAACTGATTTATAGTTCAAGTAAAACAATAACATTTAGTACATCAATAGGTTTTATTTTTGATATATTATTCATTACATGTGTGTTTTTTTAGGCAGACAAGCTGAAGACCTTTTTTTCGATCTTCTACTTTTCAATAAATGTTGGAAGTTTATTTTCTATGCTCCTTACACCAGTATTGAGAGGTAAGCTTCTAACAGATGATATCGGATACACTACTATCATTTGGGAGGATCACATTGACTGACTTCTTTTTACCCAGGAACCAATCAATTGTTAGCTTGTTAATAAAACACCCTTCTTCGCAGTGATTTTGTTGAACTTAGACAAAATTTAGCTAGTTATGAGATACCCTTACAAATGATAGTTCTGTGACCATATCATTAAGGTCAAAATAAGAAAAAATAATCACTGTGGTGGAGGGATTTCTGAGCAGTCAAAAATCTCTCCTCCACAGTGATTATTGTTCTTATTGCAACCACTGATTATAACACATTATATCTACATTCATAATTTCCATTTTAGGAAGATAAACTACAAAGTTTCTTTTCAATCTTTTATTTTGCTATAAACTTTGGTTCTTTAATCGCAACACTATTAACACCTGTGCTTAGGGGTAAGTTTAAACTTTTTTAAAATACTTAAATTTAATCACTAAATATAACGTATTTGTTCAAATTAGTCCCCATTCCTGGAACAAAATGTCTCAGGGTGTGGTACATATAATTGTAGAACTTTTGACATAAATTATAATATATGAATTCATTTAAATTTTACATCCTAATTCAAAAATTCACCCTACCAATTGCTTACAAGTTAACTGCTCTAAAATCACTCTTCCACAGTGATTACTTGTAAATAGAACTATAATTTTAAAATGTCAGACATCACCCATGGAGAAGTGTTTTTCAGTATAGTTTTAAGCTGTCCTGCCGAAAACTGTACTAATATTAAAAAATTAAATTTTTAATTAAATATAATAAATAAATAAAAATCTAGATATTTATAAAAGAATATTGTATTAATTGTATAAAGTATATTTGATTAAAAAGCATTTAAATGAAATTGTTAAAATCCTAATCGTACATGTAGCGTGATGTTTTAGCGATTGTAATGCAAGTTTAATGACACAGCACTTTTCTGTGTACCTTATATTATATGAGTTGTTGTTTTTGTTATATTAATAGAGATGTTTACTTTTCAGGTGATGTTAAGTGTTTTGGTGAAGACTGTTATCCACTTGCATTTGGTGTTCCTGCTATATTGATGGTGCTTTCAGTTGTACTGTTTGTTAGCGGTAGTAAGCTCTATAAGAAAGTACCTCCAGAAGGGAACGTTGTTGTGCAAGTCAGTTCAGCAGTAGGGGTAAACATTTCATTTTCTTTATTATATAATACCTGTGGGGAAGGGTACAGTACTGGAAATAAGAACAAATAATCACTCTGGTGGAGTGACATTTGAGCACAGCTTCAGTCTTTGTTGTCTGAAGCTATGATAAAAAATCACTTCTCCACAGTGGTTATTTGCTGAATATCCTGTACTGGGGGGTACTATATCAACAGATGCGTAATTAAATAAATAGCCAAGAAATCTCAGAAATATCTGTAATAGTTTAGGCAATGAAAAAGATCGAAGAAAATATTTGTTTAAAAATATTAATTTGCCCACAGTCCACAGTCATTAGGGACTATCTCAAAAAGTTGCTCCAAAAATAACTTGACCAAAATTCAACCAACATGAATCTATAAAAAGGGTATTAGGTCGACAAGCTTGCAACAGATTGGTTTATTCAGTACGTAGAAATCAATCCATTACAAGGTCATTCCCTGGTACACTTTACAACAGATGATATTTTTGAGATGATTCCTTATTTTAAAACATTATTTTGTTTATGTGCGTACAATATAATATATTTAGAATGCATGGAAAAATCGCTTTTCACACTGTGGTTCTGGCGAGAAGAAGAACCATTGGATGGATTGGGCTGATATTAAATATTCGGTAAGGGTTGATCATTCTTTCACAGAGGCGTGATGTTAATTTCCACCAATGAAAAGTCTTATTTTGGCTTTCGCGTGGAATTTTCCGCCTAATGGAAATAGGTATTCAAGTGATTATAAAATACTGTTTTGATGAAACTTCAAAAAAAAAAGAAGTATTTTAACAAAGAAGGAGGAGGATTTATTTAACAAACCGAACCTGCCAACCATCACCTGAGGAGGAGTGCTTTTTAGCATAGTTTGTAGTTTCAAAAGCTATATATAGTGATATTTAGCAGATTCAAGCATGGAGATTTGGTATTTTAGAAAGCATTTTGCTAACATTCAAGCCTCAAGATAACAGTTGGTCATCACCTGTGGAGGATTGTTGTTTGAGTACAGTTTTCAGTTGAAAAGCTAAAAACTGTACTCAAAAAACACTCCTCCATAGGGGATGTCCGATCGTTGTCTTAAGAGGCTTATGAAATTTTAATTTTAAATAATAACTCATGATTTTGTTTTTATCTTTTAGCCTGTTCTCATTTCTGATATCAAATCATTATTTAAAGTATTATTTATGTTTCTACCATTACCATTCTTCTGGACATTGTTTGATCAACAGGTAAGTGTCAACTTTTATAAGACTAGTTTTTGAGGTGGGGGCTTATGAAAAAGACGACGAAAAATGACTGACTGTTTAGGAAAATATATAATTTTCACACAATATTCGAGTAAGCCCCTTGTAGAAACTCTAAAACTTAAATAAGCCTCCATATAAAAACCTGTGGAGGAGTGTATTTAAGTATTGGGAAAAATATTTACAAACACTCCTACACAGGCACTGTGTGGCAGCTACATTCAAATTTGAATTTATTACACTCCATATGCACCAGTCCCTCACTGTTCATGTAGCTACCAACAATGACTTTTAGACCATGTTTCCACTATACCGGATAGGAATCGCTCCAAAGCACTCCAATTCTTTTGTGATAGAAACAGCTAAGGGAGCATTTCGAATCACTCTGAAGAAGTGTATTGTTTTCATTAGTCAAGGATGGTTTTCGAATGTCACATTACCATCCGAATGTCATGAAGTTTTTGTTTTGTTTTCTATGTCCAAAATCTCACTCTCATGCTAAATAATTATCTGGACTAGGTTTTAGAGTGAAATCATTACATTTACCTGTTTCCACTTGGAATCACTCTAAAGTACTTTGGAATGAAACCTAAAGTGAAAACGAATGAACTCATCCAGTATGAATATCACTTTGAAATATGAAATTTACAGTGGAAACAAAAGGTCTATCCGATACCTTTTTGATTTTAAAGTACGTAATTTAGTACGTATTTAGTTATATCTAGGCCACAAGATATTAATTGCAGCTTAGTCGATTTCTTCGATTTTCGTTGATAACGATTTTGATACTCCTTAAGGTCCTAACGACTAGATGGAGATTTGAGTTTCATTTATCTTTATTCTTATTGTACAGGGATCAAGATGGACATTGCAAGCCATGGAAATGAATGGAGATATCGTACGTATATTTTCTCACTGTGACTACACGAAATAAATGTAAACTCTCTTTGCGTGGTCTTGCCACCTTTGAAATAGATTGAAAATTTTTTATGACTTTTTTATGACAAGTAAGCTCCTTGTAGGAGTATTATTAGAATTATTGTGCACTCTGTTTTCAATGTTGTTCTAGCGTCTTTACTGCTGACCTTGAACAGGTTTTGCCCACTGGGTAACCATATCACATGTGTAGTATCAATGGTCGGCTTTGTAGACTGAAACTATGCTCATAAATCACTTCTCCACAGTGATTATTTTCTCTTCTTTCGACTACTGAGCATTTTTGTGACAAATAATAATTACTTTTATAGGGTTTTGGTACAGTAAAGCCAGATCAAATGCAAGTATGTACAGGATTAAATATGACTTTTTCATTTTATAAACCAATATTTGAACACAACCCAATACTACTATTAATGTCCCAAAGTTTTGCGGGCAGGACATTTCGCGGTTATTCGCGATCTTTTTACAAATCCGCGAAATTTTCTTCTGCGAAAACATAACTATTGAGGCCAACCGCAAAGATAAATTCCCACAAAATCAACAATTGTTTATTTGTTATTTATTTATTTATCTATCTATTTACAACACGTTTATATCAGCAGAAATCGATCTGTGTTCAAAGTGTTCCTTGATGCATTTGATGATAAATTAGAGAAAAGATCCGAGAGATAGGGCATTCGCAAATATAGATTCCCACGAAACGTAAACGAAAATTGATTCCAGCGAAGCTTATTACTTGTGGCCATCCGCCAAAATTAATTCCTGCGAAAAAAAATTTTTTCTTTTTTTTTTCCAGGAATATTTCTGCCCGCAAAATATCGTGACCTTTTCAAGGTATGAGATAGCTGAAAACGGTACTTAAAAACATTTATCCACAGGAGATATCTGATAGTAATTTTGAGGGTTGTAAGTATAAATAGCCTCTATAGGAGAGAGTACTAAATCAGCGTTTTTGTTAAGTTTGAATTGACGGATTGTTCTTCTGTGTATTATTCTGCTTGTTTCTACACATAACACTTAAACATGCTATTAACTTTTACATAGGCTTTGAATCCTGTATTTGTGATGATCTTGATCCCATTTGTTGAATGGGTTATTTATCCAGTCGCTCATGCGTGTGGAGTACTCAACAAGTAAGTTCACTTTTATCGGTAGAAAGATCATATCCTAATTAGGCAAATAAACACTTGTTCAAAGTCCGCAGTAAAGACGCTAGAAAAACGTTTCCAGCGTTGTTTTAACGTTATTACTGTGAACGTTGAACAAGGTTTTCCCCACTGGGATGTAACTAGAATAGATGTGAGTAGGTAGATAAATACTACTGGTCTGTGTTTGAAATAAGAATAACAACTGTGCAGGAGGATTTTTTAGCTATTCTTCAGGCATTATAGCATGTAACATGTGACGTCAATTTTTAACGAAATGTCTTCTCTCGGGTTCGCACAGAATTCTCCACCTCAATCATGCTTAACACCCTTCCGCGTAGTTTCATTTTTGTTAAAACATTACCACTAAAATTTGTTTTAGGAAAAATTATTTCTTGTCTATGTCACTTAGTTATCAATCCCCTTGATTTTGAATTTATTTATTTAGACCCCTTCAACGTATGGGTACTGGTATGGCATTGGTTTCTTTATCTTTTGTGTTAGCTGGTTTTTTACAAATAAAGATGGAGGTATGATAGTATATGTGGAGAAGAGCACTGAGTCAATGATCTTGGAATTAATTGGTTTTCAAGATGATTTACTTAACACTCTCCTATGGAGATATTTGTTTGCAGTCTTTGTCGAATATTAGTAGTTATGAAATAAACGTAAAATATCACAGCAGAGAAGCGATTTCCCACCTCCACAGTGATAATTTAAGCATATTTAGACCATTTTATTGTATATATAATTTTAACATTATAAAAGTTAATTTACATGAAGGGGAAAAATTCGCGGCTTTTGACTTTCGCCATGAATTTTTCACCTCATAGAAACCTTCATAAACCTCAAACATAATGGTTTTCATAATCTGTTCTTAGGTTTTGTTGAGTCTAGGGGTATTTACTGGGTGTTGTCTAATCCGCAGGTAGATAGAGTGTAATACAATGCGAGTTCTAATTATGAAAATATTTTTTGTTTCGTTTTCTTAGTGTTGTTAAGTTTGTACAATCCATTTGTTTTAAAATCAAGAGGGGCCAGTTCTTATTCATATCAAAGCAAGAAGAATATGACCGTGTCTTCTTTTTCTTGACGTCGGACATCAACTTCAAAACGACGTCATTTGGACGTTGACTGGGCGTTTCTTGGCAGTAGAGTTATTTTCATAGGATTATCAGAAGAGGATTCGTACTTAACTTGCTTATATTTTTTTGTATCATAGGCAAAATCTGCAGTAGCCAATCTGCCGGCAACCGGTTTCGCTAATTATCGTGTAATCAACACAGTGCCATGTCATATAAACGTGTATGGAGAAGACATGAAAATTCGAAACATTACCGTTAATGCTCACGAGGTATACATGTGTGTTAAGTGTCATAGTATTGGCATCATATTGGAAAAGAATACTGAGTCAACGATCTTGCAATTGATTGGTTTCTTCGTACCGAAGAAACCAATCCATTGCAAGTTCGTTGACATTTGCACCCTTCTACACATATGTTATATTATAATTTTTCTTATAGGGCACTGAATATTTTGCAGTTCCAACGAAACTAAAGAAATTTCTCATTGATTCTGAATGTGCTCCTGTAATGGAATTAGAAACACCTGTTAGTGTAACTGAAAAAGAAAGTTATTCGTTTGTTGTTGGTTCTAATCATAGTAAACTAGCTGTGATGCAGGTATAGATTGTTTAACGGTCATTCTTTTGCCATTTTTCATACATTCAGGGGGGCAATGATTGCAATAATTTTTACTGCGATCTTTGATAACATGACCCCTTATATATTAAAGGAAATTCATGTGAGTAAATATATATCAGGGGGTTATGTCTATCACAAAAGATCGAAAATGTTCACGTAGTTTGGCGTAAAGATTATTATAAAACCTCCGTATATATTAATGTTAAAGGAAGATTTATGTGAGTAATCATGGTATATCAAGGGGTTATAACCGTTTGAATGAAAATGTAAAAAATGAAAATGTTCACTAAGTGTCAATTTTGTTATAAATGATTGATGTAGGGTAGTCCTAATGGACACAAACTTGTTTAAAGAAAAACGTCTAGCGCCTTTCCTGCGGACTTTGAACAAGTTTTGCTCACTGGGAAATATTGACATTTGTTTATTTCTCACACAAGTCGCCAGTCAATTTCAAAGACGTTTATTTATAAGGGTCAATCTCCTCAAGTCAACAAACTTGCAATTGATTGGTTTCTTTGGGACGAGAAAGCCTATCAATTGCAAGAGCTTGTCTCTAAAAATTTATTCCAATCATTGTGTATTCTTTATGTTTTTGCAGCTCACAGATGACATCAATCCGCTTGGTCATGGTCATGCAAAAGTACGTTTCATACATGCAGGTGGATCCGTGAAAGATAAAATTTCAGTAAAGTTAGATTCAGATATATCAATGGAACTCACACCATTTGAACAACCAAAATATATTAATGTATTATCTAGAAGATATAAAGTAAGGGTGTATGATGGAACATCTAAAATGGTAGCTGTAAGTATGATTTAGAATTTGTATATTATGATCAACAATATATTTACATCGAAATATCCACACTTTATTAAATCACGCCTCCGTGGGTCTGGGGGGTTCCCCGGTAATTTTTTAACTGAATTTTTTTGGAAAACCGTAAGCTTTGGAGAATGTCCGTAAATCTAAAAATGTGACATCACACAGCGAAAGCTTTTGACACATTTCTTTCATCGTCTTATGCAACACTCATTAATTAATTGAAAGAACAAAAATATGTTTTGCATTGCTAGAATCTTGTCTCTTATGTCTTAAGGGTTCTGGAACTATTACATCCAATAGAAATGTAGCAACATTGGAAGGAGACATTGAACTTTCTTCAAAAGTGTGAGGATTCAGTGTTTCATTCCAGACGATTGTTTTTTAAAATTTTATAAATATTTTCCAAATTCTTATACTTCTAAATTCTTGGAATATTGTACGGTACAAAAGATGCATGACGGACTACGCCGATCAAATTATCTATTTTTTATAATATGCAACTATGACTTCAGTTAAAAAGAAATATATGTATACTTCCACTTGAGTATTATTCACTCGGGTATAATAATCATGTGACGCGATTTCTCCAAAACATTAAACAGCATCGTGTATAAGGTCTTTATAGGAGAAAACAGCATCTGTATAAGGTCTTTATATGAGAAAATGGAGACGTTTCGAATACTTCTTTAATTTTTTTTTGTTCATTTTGTTTCTAGAAAGATGTTAAATTTGGAAATGGTGGTATATACACAATTGTAATCCAACCTAAAAATGATAAATATGAAGATGTATGTATTACAGTAGCATCTACGAAGGAGAGTGTTATATCAACGAACTATTGCCTTGATTGATTTCTTTGTCTCGAAGAAACCAACCAACAACGATGGCAAGAGCGATGATTTACTACTCTTTTCCACATACGAAACCAGGGTTTATTTTCATCATTTCGTTGGTTTTCGTTACAATATTCCCGCCATCAAGCAAGTTTGAAAGGAAGTAGTTACTCCTAATAACAAGACGAAACATAATATTTAACGCAGATTTCCACTAGGTGAATTTGTTCACACGAATTCTAAATGAAGCTATTGCATTGGTTGAAAGTGACGTCATCTTTAGATGAATCTACGCGAAGAAGAATACTGTGTCAACCATCTCTCAACGGTCACGCGACGTCTAATCATTTTGACGTCACGTTGATCAGACGTCGTGTGATAAATATTATATATTTTGACTTAATATTTGTTTATAATTTTAGTTAATAATAATGGAATATGCAGATGTATCGCCTCGTCCAATTTGTATATTATGGCAAATACCACAATATTTAGTCATCACTCTTGGTGAAGTAATGTTTTCCATTACTGGGTTAGAATTTGCATATTCACAGGTAAATACGTCTCGTTACTGATAAATTCATTATTGTCTCACTCCTCACGAGTCAAAGTCTCGTTACTGATAAATTCATTCTTTTCTCACTTCTCACGAGTCAAAGTCTCGTTACTGATAAATGAAGTACATGATTGTACATGGTGTTTTACATGGTGAGTGTGCATAGTGTTTTATTATAACAAATTTGTCTTTATTTTATTTAAATACTTAACATATGGCAAATTATTTTATAAAAAAAGTACATGATTGTCTCGCTTAATCAAACTTATTATTGTTCTTTGTGTAAAATACTAGTATTTATTCACAGTAATAATATGCTATACATTCAGAAGAAACGGTGACATCAATTTCTACCAATGGAATTTTATTGTCTCAAAAATAAAATTCACAGAGAAGATTACTCTCCGAATCTTTGTGATTTTTTAAGGCAACATAAATACTAGAGACCATGCAAAAATTCGGAAATTCAACTCCGACGAAAAGCTTTAAATTTTGATTATCAAGAAAAACTTAGACTAGAGAATAGTCGGTCTGAGGCAAATCAAAGTAAATTGCTAAAAACAACAGAATTTGTTAAGTTTCCAAAAAGACCTAAGATGCTATGCCCTAATGACTCCTCGTGGCCATTTTCCAGACTTATATTTTGCTTGTGGTTTGTAATCTCCGTCGGAATTCTTAAAATGGGTTGTAGCAAGCTCGTTGCCGTACAGTTTCATCTAATTTAGTTCCATTAGACTTACTCTTAAAAAGTTGCTTTTATATGAAATCTGTAAAGGAGCATCTTTGGAGACTAATTTGCTGCAAATTAATCTCCAAAGATGCTCCTCCACAGGGTAATGCCGATCTGAATTTCCAGACCGTAGAAATTTATTATTTACCTGTTTATTTTTATTTCTAGTCACCACCATCGATGAAATCATGCATAATGGCAGCTTGGTTGCTTACAGTTTCAGTTGGGAATCTATTTGTTGTTATATTAGCTGGTGTCAAACTCACAGAGGATATGGTACGTGTAATTCCATTGTTATCTTTCTTCCTTATTGAGGGTAGGAACGTTATCCCTCATCCTTGAATTGCGGCACGTTCATAAACAAATATTATTTACAAAGTGTTCAAAGTAATGCAATGACTCCAACTTGTGCCCAGTGGGCAAAAACTTGTTCAAAGTCCGCAGTAAAGAGGTTAGAACAACGTCGAACGATGTTTTTCTAGCGTCTTTACTGCGGGCTTTGAACACGTTTTTGCCCACTGGGTGCTGTATGGAAATACGTACTATTTTACCTTTTACCCTCCTCTATTTAACCTTTCAAAAATCACTGAGTCCCTAGAGCTAAATAACCCTTGAGGCAAAATAAAAACATTACAGTATGGTGCATATTTTAAAAATTCTCATCATTATTTGCGACTTAAAGACGTTATGGTGGAGTCTTTCATATATACATTTTCTTATTTTAGGCGAAAGAATTCTTTTTCTTTTCAATATTACTTGCTGTCGTTACCGTAATATTTACAATAATGGCTTACTTTTACAAATACGTTAACTATGGTTCAAGTAGACCGGAAGTTTCAAGTGGACCGGAAGAAGGAGAAGAACCACCAACTGATGAAGAAAATATTCCTTTAATATCTAATGATGATAAAAACGAAGAACCTCCTGATGATAATGTTATTATTAAAAATACTCCTAAAAAAGAGACGAAAGATGCTACAGAGGAAAGTACGCTATAGTAAAAAACCTTCTTATATGAAGAAGGGTGTAATATCAGCAAGCTTGCAATTGATTGGTTTCTTCGGAACAATGAATCAATTAGTTGTAAGGTCGTTGACTAAATTGAATCGATAATTTTATTATATGTAAAGGAATAATTTTATTTTTTTATAATTTGTTGCCGTTTAGGTTTTCATACATTTACTCACATGTTTTTATTTTCATGAACTCTACTTAGGGACGTTTGTTTTCTCGTCTCGATGTAACTCATTAGTTGCTCATTTGGAATATGAATCTGATCGGCGGAATACTTCTTTCTTTGAAAAATTACAATTATTTTTTTCAAGTAAAATTTAGATTTTTTACGTTTGAATGCAGAAAAACATTCAAAGGTTGCATGATAATAGGTTATTGTCCACCTTTCTTTGATAGAAATAAAAATATCTTTAACTTTATTGTAGCGTGATTCTTCTAATATAGAGGTAACAGACCTATTCACAAATACATGAAAAACCAAGCATTGGCTGGTCAAAGTAGAACTTGTTGCAATTCAATAACTTCCAGAGGGTACTGCACAAAAAGGACAAGAGAAGTTATTGCATTGCAACAAATTCTAGTTTGAGTAGCCAAAACCTTGTTTTCATGTATTTGTGAATGGGTCTATAGAGACATATCCCAGGAATACCTTAATTATTCGAATTAGCGCCGCTCTCGAATAAGCACAGCACCACACGTTGTTTATATAACAAAAAAATGATGATGTTAGTCCTAAAAGTTTCTTAAAATGTTTTTTGGCTTAAAATGGTCAATCTGAATTCGAACATTAATTTAGAGCACATTTCATTTGTTAAAAGTTCGTTTGTGTACTTTCGTTTGAAAATTTCTAGCGTATATTTGACTCTCTAACGTAGTGTTTATTTTATTTGTGAACGGCTAATACACCGATCTTGTATATGTATGATGTGACTTCAAACTGTTACTATTCCAATACAGTAAGATTTTAGTGTATTCTATAGTGTATTAATACCCTCGAAGAAGCACCGCGCCCTCGAAGAAGCGCCGCCCTCTCAAATAAGTGACGTATTATTGCAAAAGTTAAATAAGTGGCGCTAATTCGAATAATTATGGCTTGTTGGAACGCTATAGTAGTGTTCGAAATGAGAACAAATCACTGTGCAGGAGTGACATTTGAGAAAGCCTGAAGCGATACTCAAAAATCACTCCTCCGTAGTGATTGTTATTGTTGGGTACTGCTATCGACTGAAACATTGGGATAACGTTAGTAATAATGATAATTTTGTTGTATTTATTTTCGTATTAGTATTTATATTGGGAATTTATAGTCAATTCAAGATTCACAACTTCACAATGATCATTTCATTCACTTCATAAATAATTATTAGAATTCCTTTATGACATCACGCGATGTCAATACGACGTCATTACGACATTGATTAGTCATCGCCAACATTATCCGTCGTGGATACGCATGACCACCAGTGGTCGAAATTAGGGTAAATAATCACTGTGGAGGAGTGCTTTTTGAGCATAACTTCAGGCTATATAGTCAACGGACATGTCAACGGACTTGTAATTGATTGGCTGATAAGTAGACTGATGCTGTAGTGTTATGGAGCAAGTTAAATCAGGTCCCTTTTCTTTCACTAGTTGTTCTTCTATGTATGGTGCTACCAACTGATAGTTTGGTTAATCGAGTCAATAAATGAGCTTGTAGTTGATCATGCGCGATAGTACTTTAAACTTTCAGCAATTTTAGCCCATTCAGGCACAGGTACATTTACATTTTGTAAATCCAGTTTCCATTTTTGTTGTTTTGAGTTTCCCTCGCATGGTTGGAGGATTGGTTGAGATGATTCTTCATTAATTGCTAAGCATCTACCCGTTCCTACATGGTGAATTTGTTTTGTTTTCTATAACAAAAAATAATATGGATGAAAGTCACATACCTTAAGCACACAAATTTTTGCGAAATTAAATGTAGAAGAAGAAGTCCTTGCTTCTACAATTCGCGAAATAAATATTCACAAAAATAAAGATTTTAACATTTTTAGGTGCAAAAATATTTAGTCATCAGAATTTGTCAGAACGCTTTTCAAGCAAAAACAACAAGAAAAAAGAAAAAAAATCGAAATTTGCCCGTCCACGAAAGTTAATCTCCTTGCAGTTTAAATAGTGATTTATATTCTTTTAAAGAGTGTCAAATTCGCATGAAAAACTTTCTGCACGTATGGTAGTTCGATTTCACGTATTCTGTCAATCCATGATACACAGTGTGGAGAAAGGCTACCCAGTGGGCAAAAAATTGTTGAAAGTCAGCAGTAAAGACGCTAGAAGAACGTTGAACGATGTTGTTTTAGCGTCTCTACTGCGGACTTTAAAAAAGTTTTTGTCAACTGGCTGCCGAATATAGGGTTGCATAGTTCTCTATACTGATGATCCAACTTAACGTGCCTAAGGCGCTAAATGTGTATTTTTATTTGGTGTTGCAAACAAATTTAGAAATGAAAAAAACCAAATGCAATGAGAAAGTGTTCAATGTCAAGGAACTATGGAAATGCTTTTTCTATAGCAAAAATTGACGCCATGGTCACATGATCCATATGTGGCCAAAAATCTTTTCAATCTGCTCATCAAAGTAAATCACGATTTTGATTCTAAACAGACCAAATTATCCATTTGCAATTAGAAAATAAAAAGACGCATTATTTTCCTAAAAATTGAATAAAAAAAATCCAGATTTAAATGTATTTACCCCAACTAGAAATTGTTAAATGACCCATGACATTTTCTAGTTAAATAAAATTTGATCATTATGTTCTTCTCTAAATTTTAGATTGGAAGTATGTAACTTTAGTAAATAATGTTAAATAGATAATGTTGAAGATTTTCATCATAGCAATTTAAAATTTTCTAGGATACGTCTTAGTTTAGCAGGCGTGGTCGTTAAACGCTTACTTTTTAAACAGATCTCGAGCGGTTATGTATTCAGAGAATGTTACAACCAAAGGGCTTATAAGTGGGATGTTACTCTTTATTGCACAAACTTACTTAACGATCGAATAGCAGACGAGATACTTACTTTTAAATATTTAAAAACCTGATTTCTTCCAAGTTCGTGACATCTTTCAAGCCGTACATTTTCAGCATCACCTTCTCTCACATCTAAACAATCCTCTAATCCTTTACGAAATTCATTTATATATGTCCATTTGAATTTCTAAA
>JAULBZ010002793.1:0-17931 GCA_032360805.1 Neoturris breviconis | reverse complement strand
TAACACTGGCACTAGTTAGAGCTTGCCGAAGATAGAAAAAACGTAAAAAAACACACGACATTTTCAATGTATTTTTTATTCTTTTTGAGTTACTGAATTAAAAAGCAAATCAAATATGCTAGTAAAGCATTTCTTTATGCTTCAGAAAATGTATCTTTTTGTGGGGAAATAATGTATAGATATTAAGGTATTTATATAATACTGAACATCAGTTTATAGGTTGGGCACCAGAGCTCGAAATAACAGCCGGTCATCACTGTGGAGGAGAGTTTTTTCAGAATATTTTCAGTCAACTTGGCTGAAAATATTCTGAAAAATCTCTCCTCCACAGCGATGACCGGCTGTTATTTCGAGCCCTGCTATACTAGCTACTCCTCAGTTAATATGAACTGGATAGAGTTTAATTCTGCGTGCGAATGCCAAAAGATGAGATTCTACTAGTAGACATAGAACTTACATGATAAATGACGTCAATCTCTACTATTGGAACATCTTCTGTTGGCTTCTTCTGGAATGTTCCACCTAATGGATGTCAACTTTATCTTATTGTTAGGCTAAAGATAGAGAACGTCGTTTACGTCTACGAGAAGAGAAATTATTAGCACAGAAGAAACATCAAGAAGAACGAATACGAAAAGCTATTGAACGTGCACAAGCTGAACCTAAGAAAAAAGTGAGAATTCTAAATGACGTCACTTTCAAACATTGTAATTCGTGTGAATGATTTTCTTTCTTTTCTTTTCAATGTCTTACCAAAACATACTCCTCGAACGACGTTGAAATAAACGCCATCAAGCAAATAACTGTCGGAAATCACTTGTGGAGGAGTGTTTTGGAGTACAATTTTCAGTTTTGAAACTGAAAACTATAGTCAAAAAGCACTCTTCCACATGTGATATCTTGTTGTTATTTTCTGGGTTAGCACTAGTTAAGATAAGTGCAAATAATCTCTCTGGAGGTTTGATGTCTTAGCATAGCTTCAGGCTACTAAGCTTAAGGCTATGATCCAAAAATCCCTCCTCTACAGTCACGACCACTACTGAACTTATTGACGTGTCTGGCTTACGATTTAAGATTGTCAGATATTGAAGAGAAAAAAGGAAAATGTAGAGCGTATATACTAGCCTAAAATGAAGCTTCGTTACTGTGCTAAATCTAACCTAGACTAAAGAATAGTTGGTCTAAGAAAATCCGAAGATACAACCGGAATTGAGAGAAATCGGAATTTACGGCACGAAATAGGCAGCCTGGCGAGACCAGAGAGCTATAGACTACCATCATCCTAATCAAAGACTTTTGTCAGGCTAAAATTTGTCTTGATTATCTTTTAGACTGGTCGTCGTTTAGTATTTCGTTCTTGTCCGCCTCAAACAAGAAAACGTGAGGATGTCACTCAAGAAAAACATGATAAAGAAGAAGAAGAACTCAAATATTTTTTCACCTGATAGTTTATTCAGTCTTTATAAACTCTTTTGTGGCAGCCTTGCACAGCGTGGAATACTGCCGAACACGGGTTCGGTATATTCTCATAAATGGACTGTGTATTACCATATATGGTAGTACACAGTCAAAATAGGGGATATATTGCATTGTGTTCGGCAACATTTCACATTGTGTTGACCTCCTAAAATTCAAGATTTTATACTAAATTCTCTCTTGGGGGTTACAATACTAAAAAACAAAAATTATTATTACTTGTAATTATCAACTCTTATTACCCCCTAAAAATGTGAAAAAGAAACAAACGTATCACTGTTAAAATATTGTACATACGGAGGATGGTAAAATATTGTTAATACGGATGATCGTCCTAAAACAGTTAACCCCAGCCGGCAAAACCCTGCTCCAAGTCAGAAAAATAACGTTAGAGCAACGTTCAAAAAACGTTGTTCTAACGTTATTTTGCTGACTTTGAACAGGTTTTTGCCGGCTGGGAAGTTCCCAGTGAGCAAAAACTTGTTCAAAGTGAGCCGTAAAGAAACTAGAACAACGTCGACCGTAGCTACTAGCGTCTTTACTGCGGTCCTTGAACAAGTTTTCGCCCACTGGACTATTTTTCTTACAGTATTATATTTTTTCCTATTTTAACGGTTTATATGCACATAAATAAATTGATACAAAGCAAGCATGCAAATGCCCAGTGAGCAAAAATTGTTCAAATTCCACAGTTAAGACGCTAAAACAACGTCATTCGATTTTTGACCACTGTGAGTTGCTTGGGATACCTGTTAGAAATTTTCAAAATTACAGTATATTTTGCGAGAGGTTATTCACTATTCTGTCGGCACACTACGTCAGACAACGTTGTGTGCCCACTGGGTATTGCTGTGTAACTAATTGGTGAATCCAAGTTTAATTTTCTGGGCGCGATTATATGTAACTACGATTGTAAGTAACTTCATGAACAAAGTCAAAGCGACGTTGCTCACTACGTCGATATTTTAGAAATAATGTTTGTGACGCTAAATTTGAAGAATATTCTACATACAAACGATACCAAGGCTTAAAACAACTGCTGGTCATCACTGTGGAGGAGAGATTTTTTGGAATAGTTTCAGTTAATTTATCTGGAAATATGCTGAAATATCTCTCTTTCACAGTGAGTGATGACCAGCAGTCGTTTTAAGCCTTGTGATGAGTTGTTTTGATTGGAATTTTTTTTGAAAATATGTCGTCTTTGACCAAGGACTAAAGATTGGATGTTGATCAGGGGTCAAACAGTGTTTCTTATCGCTACAAAATAACTCAAATGCACGAATGTTTATATAATGAATGATAATTATGTTAATTATGTTGGAATAAATTACATAATGCGATTATTATCGTGATGATTATATTTTTTAGATGTATGATATATTGTTTTCAGATAATTTATTCTAAAAGTTTACTTGATTTACTTGTCCAACAATCACATGACCTTGGTTAAACCCCGATCTCTCGAACATGGTGTTTTCGATTTTTAGTTCCCGGAATTGCAGACTAATATAATAATAGATAGTCAAAAAGCACAAAATTTTAAATTTTCACCATCTTGAATATCTTTTGAATTGTAAGAGCTTTTTCAAAAATTTAAAAAAGCTCTAATATCTACGCATCATGCTAAACATTCTTTTGCCACTACTGCGATTTTTCGATGGCTCGATTGATTATTCGAACTGCTGCTTTGGTTCCCTTTGAAAGTTAAGAAAGTCGGAGTGCAACTACAATCGTGGACATTAATAATGATAAAAATATGAAATGTGTCTATAATTTCTTTCCACGCTTGCGGTGCGCATTTTTCGTTCCGTTTCCGTTCCGCGGAAAATTTTCTGAAGTGAAAAACGGCATTAAGGGTTGGTTTCTCTATGCAGAATATTTCGTGTGGTGGACAAAATAGGGCATTTCTTCGGTAGAAAAGTGACGTCACGTGATTTGTAACGTTTTCATCTAATAGAGTACCATAAATCTTCGTATATAAGCCTCCCGTCCCGCAGTATATATGTCCACCAAAATGCTAGCACACTAATTGTTCTAAGTATAAGTCTCTCATTTCGTACGAAGCATTTATGTATTTCCGCTCTCTGGGTAACATATACAAAGTAGTAGCCTTTCAGTACTTTGTGTGTGTGTGCGTATTCCTTACATTGACATCTATGTGGTATATGGTATTCTCTTATAAGTTAGTTTTCTATAAATATTTACACCATATTTTAGTCCATGTATAAGCGCCTCTGGTTTTAGCACTTAATTTTTCGACAGTTTTCGAGAAAGGTTCTGCGAGGCGAGAAATTTGCGGCGAAAGCCAAAAAAGACATTCTTTTAGTAAAAATTGACGCCACGCCATGTGTGACGTCTATTTATACCAATATAACTTTCGCCGATGCATATCGATCTTTAAAAACATGACGTTGTTTCAATAAATCATGTCTGCTTTTGGAACCACGCCCTTGACATAAAGTAACCTCTCGATGGGAAAGTATTATTTAATTGAAAGTATATGGTTACACTGTTCATATAGCTAGTATTTCTTAAAGTTCAATATGTCAAAGCTATTTTTAAAAGACGTAAACTAGGCAATGGGCGTGCACACATTTTATTTTTTAAGAAACAGCTTTATAAGAAACAGATCTCAATTTAGGTCAAAAAATAAGAAACTCAGAATTAAAATTCGCAAACGATAAGAAACAACCATATCTTTGTTTCGAGTTTTTAACCACGTCTCTTATTTCGACCAAAAAACAGTTCTTTAGTTGTCACAAAAACAGTACGTTAAACGAGCCATTTCATTTTGTATCTTTTGTTAAGATATGTTTATAAGTTTCTTATAAAAAAAACGTGTATTTCCTAGCTCAAAGTCGCATAATCACCCTGCTTTGTCAAAATGCTAAAGTCTATGTCAAGTTCACTGTTGGCAATTGTTGATCACACCCTGAAGATTTCAGCATTTATAAATAACAGGAAGTAGGTCAAATAAGCAATTATTTTATCAAAACCTACAAGCAATCACATAAATATTTGAGACAAGGCAAAATTCGAGCAAAATTCAGAATTTCCAATCGGATAAAAAGCCTTAAATTTTCGGTGGCAAACCTAAAGACACGGAAATCGAATATGTTCCAAGAGCCTGGGTACTAGGCTGCTATGAACAGCAGAATTTGTCGAGTTTGCAAAAATACCCAAGTCTTAAGTCTACTCGGATAAACCTCTGAGGTTTACCTTAAGGCACGTCTAGTGGTCATTTTCCGTATTTACGTTTTACTTGTAGCTTGTATTGCTTGTTGAAATTCGTAAAATGTCTTATAATTTATGCGATTGGTTGAAGACTGCACTTTTTAAAAAGTTTTTCAAAGATTTTTTACAAACGTTAGGGACCATCTCAAAAGTAAAATCTACAGAGGAGAGTGCTTAGTCAATGATATGGCAAGCTCATTGAGCTAACACACTTCTGTACAGATTTAACTTTGTTGAATTTTGTCAGTTTTAGTTGATTTAACCGTAGCAAAAAAAAGCTTTTGGAGCGAAAATATTGAGATGGTCCCTTATCGAGTCTATATCTCTATTTTCTAAATTCGAATATCTGTTGGTTCCCAGTGGGTAGAATCTTGTTCAAATATTTCAACGTTGTTCTACTGTCTTTACAGCGTATAAGGTTTTACCCACTAGCTCATGTGTGACTTGAGCCCAATCAGTTGCAAATGCTTTTTTTCTTCCCTAGCAAATTATAAATTATCTGATATCTGATTGATACATTGATTTAATCAATACATCATCAAACTAATGCTCTGAAATAGTTCATCATGAGTGTTCACAATTTTGGCGTTTGAGATATTTTCCATGTGCTTTTAGCGTTGTTGCGTTACCTCATTTTTACGTTGTTTTTTTTGCTGTTTAGATAACAAAGCCTATTGTTTACATATATTTAAAGTGAAGGCAAAAAAATAAAATAATCAAACTTTAATTAAATCAAAATTTAGCACCCTGGGCCCAGTTGTTCGGAAGTCGATTAACGCTAATCAAGTTAATCGAGGATTATACTAATCATCTTTTGAACAACTGGACCCTGACCAGCAGCCTAATCCATCATCCCATGGGTTTGACTCTGGGAACAGCAAACGACGTTTTAAACAATAGAATCTATGTCAATGACCGCTACATTAGTTACCATGTAGTTACCTAGTTACCATGAACTGTAAAAGAGAGTAGATTTCTCAATAATTCGCCATGAATCGAAAATAAATAAATTTCAAAAATAAGATTTTTGTTGGTAATGACCAGTTTCAACTAAACATGTAACTTATTCCCAAGACAAAAACCTATTCAGATTCCTCAGAAAAGACGTCCTAGGGGCTTTACTGCAGACTTTGCGCTAGTTTCTGCTCATTGGATGGATAGATAATCATAAATAACCAAAAATATTACATATTTACAGATGCAGAGGTCAGAAAACACAATAGTTTCAAGTAGTATGTGGTATTTCTTGTTTATGTGAGGTGTTGATATGCGTTGTTAGGTTAATAGAATGCTTAAAGAATTTACTACATATATTGCAGCAGAACAATTCCTTTCTATGATTCTGATGTTTCAACATTGTATGTTTATCTACTATAAGTCGAGGATTACTGCAGCTCCTATCACTATCAATGGATTCATATGGTAGAGATTCATCTATAAAAGTATTGTCAGTGTCTACAGATTCTGTATGATAGCTGTCCCTATGAAAACTTTGTGTAAGCATGTATTTATTATCTTCATCCCGAGTCATGTTATGAACGTATATATAATGTGTTTTTAAGTTTGCGTAGTATTTAAAGCTCATGTTACACGAAGAACAGATATAATCCCTCGTATTTAAATCTTCTTCGTCAATTTTTATAAGGAGGTTTGCGTATTTCATTCGGTATGTATAAATATCACCTTTGAAACGATTTCGTCGTTTCATTGATGAAGGGATTCTACTAGGCCTGTTAATTGACGTGTTTGTTGGTTTACTAATGCGTACTTTAGAATCATGCTGAATATGATTATTGATACTGTTATTGTTGACATCTGTTGCATGATTGGTTCTGCGTTTCGGAGATTTGCTACATATAGTTGAATTGTTATGAGATGTTGGATTATATGATTTCTCTTGATGACATCTAAAGTGTCTATCATTATATTTATCATTGTATTGATCTAAATGTACATTTCTTTTGTTTGCACAAGACTGGAAGGATTGTTTCTTTACAAATGCCTTTTCTTTGAATTGGTCAGGTAATACGTTTTTCCCATCAAATAATTGTCGTTTTGTTTTACTAGTATTACTCATACGTGGACTACTCAAACTTTTTTGTGGTGTACTAAAATTTCTGTTTACAAGTTTCAAAGAAAAAGCATCCGGAGATTCCATCCTTGATGTTGATTTAACAGTTGAGAAAACTGCATTAATATTTTCACCACGTATCCCATTTGGCTTTGCAATTCCATTATATTCTGATTGGCATATCAATGAAATGTCTTCGTTTGGCATTCGCTTTGTAATCTCATTATAATTTGATGGACATAAGTCAGAAATGTTTAAAGAATTGAATTCATCATCAGTTATTATCTTTTCTTTACTGTCCATACCTATCTCTGAATAATTGTATAAACAAGGTCCATTTAATCGCTGGATCGGTTGCACCTTCTTTGGAACTATATTGTTGTTAAGGTGATCTATCAATTTGTTTTCGTGAGGTCTCATTTCTTTTATATATGTATATTACCTAATCATAAAAGTATGAAGATTAGAATGTCACGGTCACCCGTATTTTCAATATTTTAACAGTCATTATTTTGTTATTTCTTAAATTTATAGGGGGTAATGATAGCAACAAATTATCTTCTCTAATTTTTTATAACATAGCCCCCTTAAATAATAACGTTAAAGGAACATATCAGGGGGTCATAACCGTTGCAAAGAGTTAGAGAAATTGCTACAATTACTTATTCTGGTCAAATCAACCTCGAATGCATCTGCAAATAAAGTTACCACTTCAACAGGTCTCCCAAATAAATAAAAAAACACAAAAAAATGAAACAATAGACCTATTCACAAATACATGATAACGAGGCGTGCACTGTAGTGCACAAAAAGGAAGTTATTGCATTGCATCAAGTTCTGTTTTGAGCAACCAACACTTCGTTTTCATGTATTTGTGAATAGGTCTATTTTATAAACAATAAAAAATCGAATGGGTTGCTGAAAAATATACACAAATATTTCGTCCACGAAATTTACGAAATATATTTAAGATATTATGTTTAATTTGATTTCCACTATTTACAGAAGCATATATTGAGGTAATCCGTGATAGACTGCCGAGTACAGCCGCGGATAACTCGGTATACACAGTCCGTAAACGGAGTATCCTGGATCATATTCGGTAATTTTCACGTTGTTACATATGGTTCTGTTTTGGTGCCAATATTCAACATTCTAATTACAGCTACTCTATTACAGTTTTAGACGGGAATGAATGGGTGATAATAAACATAGATAAAATACGGTAAAAATAAGCTCTACGTCTGGTTATAAATCCAATTCTAGTTATGAGCTCCCCTTAGCCTGGTGAACCTATGTGATCCTAGATAAGATATTGAATAATTATAATAATAAACTATATTACTACACTCGTTCGCTCTTAAATTGTTTCAAAATACTTGCTTATTTTTCGTTAATATTCGTGCAAATTATTCGCCATGGTTACAAGGTCAGACACCACCTTCTCTAGGATATAAGCCTCCAGTTTTAAACTGGGCAAAAAGCTTTTTAAAAACGTATTTAATATTCTATGTATAAATTTTATGGTAGATCAAAAAAGAAATTCTATAAAATGTATTGATTTCTTCGGTATAAAGTAAGCAGTAACCAGCAACATTATTAGCCATAAACCTTTCTCTATCCAGGTGTTACAATGTTTAGTTAAATTTCCAGACAAAGAAAAACTTCACAATACAAAATCAATCTCGTACATTTATCACATGAAACTGCTTTACACCATCTTCTAATATTAGAAGTTGCTCTCTTCACAGTCTAATCTATACAATTGTTCAAAAGTTGAAACAGAATTAATGTTTTCTATTCTTCTATTAGCATCTGCTTTTTAATATATGCTAATTAATGCTAATATATGCTAATTAATATTGAATGAAGATGTGAATATATAATGAGATGAACTAATTTATGAGTAGCTTATTTGTAACAAACACGTGTTTCGATTTTATATGAGATATATGCATTAGGAATCTACTTTCGACTGAAACTTAAGTGGAAATCACGCACAACGAGTTAATAATCACCCCCAATAGGCAAAAACTTGTATAAAGTCCGCGGAAAAGACCCTATAACATGTTGTTCTAGCGTCTTCACTGCGGACTTTGAACGCTGTTTTGCCCATTGGGGCTGTTGCTAATCTAGAATGCAAATAATAAACTACTTGAACATAATGACGAAATTTGTGGGTTGTTACAGTGGGTTATTATTTAAAGAAATAGCGTACTTAAGAAAATATTATTTTTAGCGTAAGAAAAAATAAATACTTAAAGTGTTTAAAAAAGAAATCGTTACAAAATTAATATTTACGGAGAAAACTCTCAAAAAATTGGTAAAGCACAAATCATTTGATTGGTAATAGACATATCGCTCTTCTTCGCACCTTATTTAATTCGAACTAAGCATTCGTTAACTATTATAAATCAATAGAAACAAATCCTGGCACTTAATGTTAATGTGACTTAAATTCTACATGTATAGCTGCTACTCTATGATTCTAACAAGGCTTAATATATACTTCATGGTGTCTATCAAGTTTGCAATTATACTCGCCGGTTTCTAATTAGCCTCCATGTATACTCCACGGTTTCCAACAAATCTGAGTACTGCTCCATAATCTAATGATATCAGAAAAGAAAATATCAACGAATCAACGCCTCACTCTATGATGTCGACAGTAAAAAAAACACAGTTCCAGTGGGCACACGACGTTGGATCAACGTCTAAATAACGTCGAAACAACGTCGCGACGTCTCTTCGACGTTGATCCAACGTCGTGTACCTGTAGGGGTGCAATGTAATATGATAACATTCGTCTCATCTGGTCTGTAATATGCCAGTTTAGTCAATGAAATTATTACGTTGACAAACACAAAGAAAGTTTAAATTTAACAGACGTAATTTAAAGACTGCTGAAAACTCCGTATACCGAAAGTGAATTCCCAGTGGACAAAAACCTGTTCAAAGCCCACAGTCAAAATACTAGAACAACGTTTTTAATGTTGTTCTATCGTCTTTACTGTAGATTTTGAACAGGGCTGTTCTGTTATGACCAAGGGTTTATGGCAGAAATTATCCTATAATAGTGTTATTCAAGGAAGCTAGCTACCCAAGCCGGCAAAAACCTGTTCAAAGTCTGAGAACGTTGTTCTAACGTTATTTTGCTGACTTTGAACAGGTTTTTGCCGGCTGGGTACATTACCAAAATATATGAAAATTACTTTTAATATGTTTGTTAATTTTATCCCGCCTTCTCGCCCGCCCCGCCGCGAAATAAGAAAAAAGAGTCCAAGAATGACTGCTAAAATATTACCAATATGGTTGAGCGAAAGATTTTTTCTTAAAACAACGAAAACGAGGCGTTGTAAACAAGTTCTACTTTAAGCAACAAAGCCTCGTTTTCATTGTTTTATGAAAAGGTATATTCTTCGAAATTTGCTTAAAATAAAACTGAAAGTTATGTCATACCAACAAATTAAATTGTTGCTTCTGATTGTAGATGGTTCACTTTACATGGACCCCTGAAAGAGTTTACCGTACACGAACTTGCAATCTACAATTAGAAGCAACAATTTAATTTGTTGGCATGACATAACTGTCAGTTTTATTTTAAGCAAATTTCGAAGAAATTGTAGATGGTTCACTTAGGTAGCCTTTACATGGACCCCTAAATAAGTTTTACCGTAAACGAAGTTGCAATGGATTGGTTTCTTCGTTTAGGGTGAAACTCAGTTAGGGGTCCATGTAAAGGCTGCCTTAGTCATCGCAAACTTTAATTTAGAGCTATACATTTTCACCTTCTTTTATTTAACATGTCTTACCTTTAGACATGTATGGGTTCGAGTAATATTTCTGAAGATTGTATTCTTCAACTCGAAAAAGAATACAAATACAAAAGGTTGTTATGGTCAAATACATCTACTAATTTATTTAGAGGAACATTCTAAACTGCTGTGTCAGCTAATATAAACTTAAACTGAAATAACGATCGAAAACCGCAGGGACTACACTTTGAACTAATAAGTAATTGTAGCTAAGAAGAAATAGGTGTTTCGAAAATGTTTCAGTCAGTTCTATTAATTGTGAACGTTACCGCGTGATTAATAATTTACATTTACCGGAAATGGAGCTAAACCAATGGACAGAAAACCTGTTCAAAGTCTGCAGAAAAGACGATAGAACGACGTTAAAATGTTGTATCACCGGCTTTACTGCAGACTTTGAACATATTTGTGCCCAATGGGAAATATAACAGTCTTAAGAAGGAGTGGAATTGGGACTTAATATTTACCTGAGAGAACAGTCCAAAATTTCGTTCCAAAAGCAAAATCACTGCTAGGGTTAATGAAACTAAATTTGGTCAAATTCAACAAAAATGAAACTGCACAGAAGGGTGTTAAATCAACGATCTTGCAATTGATTGGTTTCTTCGGTACGTTGACTCTTATCTTCTCTTATTATCTTTGAGACGTTCCCTCAGTATATACTTATTTCTGATTGGTTAATACTATTATTATTGAACGCAGTATCTCTGTTGGTGTTGAAAAATCAGTTTAATTATTTTATGACAAAAAACATGAGAATATTTGTTAAACTTTATCCTGAAAAATGTTCTTCTGTCAACAAATCACCTTTCAAATTGTAATTTATTCATATTCAATTAAAAAAAATAACGACAATTACATCAGTTGATAAAACGTTGATTTCCACTATGCGAAAGATTCGTTGCGAAAGCCAAAAGAAGACAAACAATTGGTAGAAACTGACATTTTAACCAATGGAATGTTTCTTTTAGCTTTCGCAGTGAAGATTTTGCCTAGTGAAAACAAACCATTGTATTGGTACACATGATACTCCAAAAATCAACTATATATAAATTGTATCAATTTCAACATATCAATCTCACATCCGTTTTACCATGACATCGTGTAATCATGGTTAACCAAAAATGATGTTAACATACGCGTGAAACACATTTTCTTTTGTTAATCAGATCGATACAATGTAACGAGGTTTTATATTTGCTGTATCGTAACCGCGAAACGAATATCATATGTAGCTACAAATTCTTTAACAATGAATAAATTATCATAAACATGTAAAAATATCGTTTGTTAATCCAAAGGTTAATTTCCATTAGGCGTGTGTGTCAAATTCTACCAACGGAATGTCTTCTGTTGGGATTTGCACGGAATGTTCCGCCTACAGGAATTCAACCTTAAAGGTCACACGAAATAATAATAGTATTAATAATAAAGTTCGCATTAAAAACATGTTCTCTGTTTTGTTATTCGTCGTCAACTAAACATGGCTCTATGTTAACTAAGCAACGAAGATATGTTGTTGTTTTTAAACGAAGGGTCAATATTTTGATTATTTTTAAATATGTATGTATTCTTTAATAACTTTCTTTTATTATCAGCTGTGAGATTATAGATGTGTGATAAGCATAAACTATATATTTGACCTGACAACATTGTTTTAATATGTTTTACAGACGCCCAGTAGGCAAAAACCTGTTCAAAGTCCGCATATAGAAATCCATACAAAAATTATACGTGCGTGTCGTAAATAAAGGATTACTGTTATAGCAATGCACAAATTTGATTAAATCACGGATCACTGTCATTAGGAAAAACGCGTTGAAAACATTCAACAGGAATAAATATATCAAAGAGTATCAAAAAGAGAAGAGTACTGAGTCAGCAAATTTCCCATTTCTTGGTTTCTTCGTACCGAATAACACTGTACAGTTTAATTTCTGTTGAATTTGCTCAAATTAATTCCTTTAAACCTATTAGAAAAGTTACTTTTGTCACGAAATTTCGAGTTGATCCCTAGCATATTTGTATCACATGGGCTTCATCGAAGAGTTTAGTTTATTTACACAGTAATACTATGAGGAAGATACCTTGCGAATTACCTATACTCGGTCTCCAGGATGAAATTAATAACAACTGACAGCTCTAAGATGTGTTACTGTGACTTAGTAACAAAACTCTTTTTGTATAACTTTGCTTGTTACTAAATAACTTCTTTTGTTGTTACTGCTATATAACTCCTATTGTTGTTGCTATATAACTTCTATTGTTGTTCTATGTAACTTCTTTTGTTATTTCTATATAACTTATTTTGTTATGCTTATTTTTGCTACCATATCACCCCTCATACAAGCTCACCCCGCCTACAATTACTTGTGCTTCTATCGGAATATGTGTCCATGGGCTTGTAGGCGGACCAATTTTGGAATTTTGGAAGAAACAACGGAACAGCCAGAACTTCTGATTAATTTTTTTATAGTGTTTATTTATTTATATATTTATATATTTATGACTTCTATGACTAGAAATCTTATGGAGTAAAACTCCTACAATTTATCTAAGATCATTTTTTTAAAATTTTTGCCAGTAACTAGGGATAATTTCCCTTAGCAACAATATTTCTGACAGGTGGTAAAAAAAATCAAAAAGAATAAATTCTTTATATCTTTGCTTGGAAATCATTTTGGTATATAGTTTTAGAATAATAATAATTTTCGCCTAAAAGATATTTTATTGCACCACTTGTTTTGCCGTGATGACATCATCGTGAGTAATGGCGTCGGTAAAATTATTATGCTAAAATATTTAATATGTGTTGACCTAACTTTCAGGAAAACTTTCAGTATGCATGGTATGCACGATTCCATCGAAAGTTATGGAGAGGAATTTTGTGCCCCCGGCTACTTAAAGCCCCCAAAAGCCTTAATAGGGTTAAAGCCTTTAATTTCGTGTATACAGGGTTTCTCAAGACCAATGTTTCTTCTATTTTGGCCGTGGACAGTTATGTGTACCATAATTTGGCTATCTTCAAGTAAAACAAAGGTAAATTGTCTCGAGAGTACTCGAAGTACATGAGGTATTTCATGACGTCAATTTGAATAAGCGCATGTGCATTTATGCGGATTACTTTTGGTATATCCAATTTTGAAAATTTCTTGAATTTCAGTCATAAGCCAATGCGCTTATGTGCGGGGTGATAGGGTATGTAGCTTATTTTGTTGTTACTATATAACTTCTTTTGTTGTTTCTATATAACTTTATTGTTGTTACTATGTAGGTTCTTTTGTTCTTACTATATAACTTTAATTTGTTGTTCTTTCTTTTGTTCTTTTTATGTACCTTCTATTGTTCTTGCTGTATAACTTATTTTGTTGTTATGGTAATCTTCTTTTGTTGTTACTATAAAACCTATTTTGTTGTTACAGAATAACTTCTTTGTCATTGTTATATATCTTCTTTTGATCTTAAAGTATAACTTCATTCGTTCTTATTGTATTCGTTTTTATAGTATAATTTCTTTAGTCGCTACTGTATAACTTCTGTTGTTGTTGTTTCCAGAGTGGACATTCTTCGCTTAGCCAACTTGATACGAATTTATCTGACCAAGCAGTTATTTGTGACAGATAAGATACAAATTCCGCCCGTTAGTTCTACTCAATGTTTTGCATACAGAGAGTGAAAAACAGCAGAATTTCGATTCCAAACAATTCCATATACGAACCATATATTGCTATATAAGGTAATACACAGTCCATATAAGGAATTATTCCGAACAGCATACAATCACATTTGACGATTTTTAAAAAAATAATATTACAGTAGAAATAAAATGGATTTAGTTTCCTTCACTCATTTTCACGTTGAATATGGAACCAATTTGACAATTCTTTCTTCATGTTTTCGCGAGTTGGTAACCGAGACAAACAACAATAAGAAAACGTTAATATGAGCTATATTCTAACTTGCAGTATTTATTTAATCCAAGTTATTTATTTAACTGTAAAACAATGAGTAATAGCATACAAATACCGCACTAACGTTACTGATGTCATTCATACGATTGCTTGTAGCTTTTAGAAAGTGCTAACACTACAACTAACAACATAAAATTTATGACTACTATATTTTCTAGTAAGTGTGAATACTGCAACCAACAACATACAATCAATGACTACAGTATTTGTAGTAAGTGTGAACACTAGATACCACTCCTGTACAAACTGTACCCTTAAAACATGCGCCGTCTAATTAAAATAGTATAGCGTCTAGTCCAATCACGTCCGTCAATACGACGTCTTGTATAAATTGATTAGACGTCAAGTGCCAATTGGGTGCTAACATAACCCCGAAACACTCGACGTCTAATCAACGTCGAAAACACGTCGATTTGACGTCTAGACGTCATAACGACGATTTTGCGACTTTGATTAGACGCCTAGTGCACACTGGGATGCAATTCCACAATCAGAAAGACATCCACTAATAAAAGCCATTAATTATAAGATTACAAAATCATAAAAAAACTGATGTTCCACTTCATTTCTCTACCTAGGCTGGGTAGCTATGTAAACAAAACGCCATCAAAAATATCAGTTAAATAAAGTCCGTGGCTTACTTTCCTAAATGATACAATCTCTTCTCAAATTCATTTTGCTTTTCACAGTGTGAAAGACTACTGGATTCGGACCCGTATATGTTCGTATTCGGACTGTGTATCGCCATATATGGTAATACACAATCCGTATGTGGAGCGATATGTGTACGTATTCAGTAGTCTATGTTGGGTCACGTAAACAAACACGCCACTCAATGTAAATACAATGTAATACATGCTCGTTACAGTTAAAAACTTGATATACAAATATGTCAGTGAGCAAAAACATGTTCAATGTCCGCATTAAAGACGCTAGAACAAAGTTGTAAACGTTATTCTAGAGTCTTTACTGGGGACTTTGAACAAGGATGGGTTTAATAAAATATCACAACAATTTCAAATATGTTATTTATCATTGATACCGTGACACGAGGATACTCCATTGCAGAGTAAATATAATATCAAATTCTTCATAAAAGCTTGAACGTCGATCCAAATTAACTTTTTAACTTTTATGTGATTCATTCACGACACGTGGGGATCATTAGGTAGAATTATGAATATGTTTTGTTGTTTTTGGTAATAGATCACAGTATCACATTGTGACAAACATGATTTATGAAGAATGCGGGAGAATTTTTAATATTTTTCGTTTTAATCATATTAAGTAGCTATAAGTACGTACAACATGTCAGTACTGCAAAAACAAACACGTTATTTATTTAATCGATATACAAGAGATTGTACATGAATAAATCGAATATTTTTGAACAACTACGTAACCAGGTTTCTAAGGAACTATCACAAAGTATCAATCATACATTTGAATGCAGTTTCTTATAATACAATACGCATGCGTAGTATGGGCATTACGTGCATGCGTAATATGGTCATAGTGAGTAAATATCCAGAAACATTAATATCTGAAATTATATAAAAAAAACGGTTTATTTTCTTTTATATTTTTTCTCTTGGTTTATACTGACACACAAGCTCGTCCCAAACCTCTTTTGAATATTTGGTTTAAGATGTGTCGAATCGTATGGGTAAGTATGTCCCAGTCGGTAAAAACATGTTCAAAGTGAACAGTAAAGACATTAAAGACGCCTTTACCGCAGACTTTTTCTGCCACTGGAAGTGGTGTGAGAAATATATATATATATAAAAAAGAAATGTTATTGGAGACGAACTTGAATTTGTTTAGGTGTTATCTCCAAATTGCACATGGTTGTTGTTTAACCTTATATATGCTGGGCTTTTTGGGGTTCCCCAAAGCTGGGGATTCCCCCTCCATAACTTTTGAACGACTAATAGGATTGAGCTGAAACTTTGTAGAGTTATGATCTATCACAGGAACAAAATGGTATCAAAGCCTTTTTCTGATGACGTCATCACAATTAATTTTAAATGGCTCATTTTCTCTAAAAACTATATTTTCTTAGAATTTTGATTAAAAGAGTTCTGCAAAATCTTATTTCATTTTGCTTGCCGGTTTGGGTATGTATCTATTTTCTTTCGCGTAGTTTTTTTAGTGAAAACGTTGGAACACATCTAAATTTTATCGGATAAATCGGATAAAACGGGTTAGTCACATGACTAAACTTATCAGAATTATTTATTTTGTAATTTCAAGTAACTTTGCCAAGTTTTGTAGTATAAGGGTTAACACAAGTTATGGTAAAATAATGACATCGATTTTCATATAGGATTTCCGACTTGAAAATATGTGGGTTCAGGTTATGGCCCATATGTTTTGATCTACTGAAGGTATGATATTCAAATTTTGTCAGTATATGTGTAATAGATTTTCATTAAAACTAAGCAAGTTCCAGCATCATTGCTTTCATGGTTCAAAAGTTACTATAAAAAATGTAGGCGGGGAGGGGCGGAATTTCCCCCCCCCCCCCCCACTAGCATATATAGGGTTATGAACTTTATATGTGATTGGTTCTCCTTTACAAAGAAACCAAACAACTGCAAGATCGCTAACCTATCAATGTAAATACACATTTGGAGATGACCCCTTTGAAATATTTACGATGACATTTTACAATAAAGGATAATCTCTTTTAAAGTCAACACCACAGCATGAAAGACTAGTCAATATGGACACGCCTACTCGGTATGTACGCAAAAAGTTAGTTATTACATTGCACCAAGTTCTACTTGGAACAGTCAACGCCTTGTTTTCATGTATTTGTAAATAGGTGTATTCAGGCTTTGTATTGACATATATGACAATTGTTTTACGCATACGCTGTGTATATCTCTACTCTTTAGAGCCGAACAAGCATCCCCACGCTTATAATTTATGAAACGGTTATTCCTCTCACTCACGCGGTTATCTCCCAAGGGAGCATTATACTGTACTTGAAATTATGCTGGTTTATTTACATTCTGATATATCGATTAGTCCAACCCCTTCTGCTTACTATTTTTTTAGAGAATTACACCCCTCTACCCCCAGGTAATTCCACCCCTCTCACTTATTCAGGCTCTGAAAAGTAGTTTTTGTTAAGCGGTTACAGGCCCCTATAAGGGTACATACTTGTTTCTCGGCTGAAATTTGAAAATAAAATTTGAAATTATGAAAATAAGTTTTTTAATCAAAGTATCAAGAAGTTTCAATTACTTGAAAACGGAAAAGGTTTGGCCAAACAAGATCGCGGCTGCAGTGAGTATATTGTTTTATCCTAAAACCTGTTCAAAGTTCGCAGTAAAGACGCTCGAACAACATGTTCGAG
>JAULBZ010002792.1:0-17934 GCA_032360805.1 Neoturris breviconis | reverse complement strand
AAAAGTTGTCTGAATTCCGCCGCCGCCGCCGCCGCAGACGTCCGTTTTAAGAAATCCCTTCCCTACGGAAGCGGGATTTAAAAAGTATGTGAAACCCCAAGAAATTACCTATCAAAAACTGCAAACTGAATTAAAAACTGCAAACAAAATTAGAAAAGCTTTTATATAGAACTTTTTTAATAGCCATTTTTAGAAAACATGATTTTTAAGAAAAATTAGCTATCTTATATGATTTGTGATGACGTCTTCAGAAAATACAGACGTCATCAAAATGAATTTGGTGACATTTTGTTCCTTATTATGAACTCTAAATATGATCAGCTTCATCCAAATACTACAAGTGGTTCAATAGTTCTATAAGGGGTGTGTGGAATCCGCCTCCCCATTGTTACACATCCCTAGAAATCCCAGTACTAATAGGCTTAAAGCAGTTAAGAAGAATTTCAGTACCAAAATCTGTTTTTCCCCGATTCTTTTACCCAGGCGCGATCAATATTTTAATTAATGTAACACAAATATTTTCATGGTAGCTTTGTTTTCATTACAACCCTCAGAATTCGGCATTATCGACCTCAAAACCGACGTACATGTCTGTAAGATCGGCATACTTGTGTCGCCCACGCCACCGTGACCAGTCGGCATGCCGACTTCCCTTCTCTTCTAGCGCCGGTATAGCGTACATTAATAAACAATAATATTTCCGCGTTTCCGTGAATCTTCGCATAAATACAAGCGCTGGGAAAATAAATGTCAAGGTTATCATCATATTTATTCCACGAAAAACTACGAACATTGGTTCGCATGTTCACCGAATGCTACTATCGTTGATAAAACATAGTTAAATTTATCAAGGATTTTAATCATCAACTCGGTTTTGAATTTTTAGGTTCTTTTTCCGGAGGGGTGATTTTTTTGAAAATATAAAATTTTGTTAAAATGATCTCTGATGTCGTTCTCCTAACTTTGGGACAGGTATTATGGATTATGGAAATGCTAAACGAAATATACAAAAGTATTGAAATATACAGACCATAAGAGGTACTAATAATGTCATGAAATCAAAAACATTTATAGCAAAGTATTTGTATTGAGTTTTTCTATAAGTGTACTATGTTTTACGTCATAAGTATCCGTGGTTCGGAAATAAAAGACCACCTACATTTTATAATATTTTACACTATTGGTGACGTCATATCAGGTGCCATTGACGCCGTCAAATCAATAAGAATTACGTCAAACTGTTAATATTGACGTTTTCTATAAATTTACATAGTTTTATGCCATAAGTATTAGTGGTTTGGAAATAAGCGTCACAATCATTTTAGAGCATTTTTCATTATTGATGACGTCATCGCAGGTATCAGTGACGTCATCAAGTTGATTTCGTTTTGGTCAAAGTGTTTGTATTGAGTGGTTCTATAAGTCTACCATAGGGTTAAACATCTTGTGTGCCGAATGGGTTTAAATTTGCATCTATAAATCAATGCATATGAATTGACAAGTTAGAATTTGTCTGATAAAGTTATTTTACCTCAGATTGCTTACAGTTCCGTCTTTAGGTTATCGGTAAACAAACAACAAAGCTTTTAACCCTGGGACCATAGGGGTTTCTGCTGGGCCTAATTGGGTTAAACTGATAATGTTGTCTTACCTAAGATTGTTAACTCTTCCTTCTTTAAGTTACCAGTATACCGATTAACAAGCAAACGAGCTTTTAAACTTATAAAATCGTATTCCTCGGAAAGATAACCCTTCCTTCTCTTGGTTTATGACATTCGACATTATACGGATGATTGAACTATAAACGTACTTTGTCATGCGTTGTGTACTTTTATGAAGATCACTATGCAACATTATTTAATGGATGTAATGGTTTTGATCTACCATTGTCATTCTCTCATTTATGTTTCTATGACAAATTTGTCTATAGCTATAACAAGACATCTTTTAATTACCTTTGCAATTAATCCAATGGTATTCCAGTTGGCAATAGCTAGTTACAGGGGCGAATCAAGTTTTTTTAGGCCTCAGTCACAAATTTAGCGAAGTTAAATTTCCAAACTTTCGGCAGGAAAGTTCGAATTATCAGCTGGGCGTCTTCCAGCGCTGTAAGGCCACCAAGCAAGAGATTGACATAACTGTGACATGTCTGTCAAACTAGTTTCCAGATCTTTTCTCCTCGCAGACTTTCAGAATATATATGCGTTCTAGTCGTCATTTGTTGCACAAACTTATATATGCGGAGTCGTTCTGGGCTAGCATCCGTTCGAACCTGGTTCGATTTCCATTTTCTGCCGTGGATCGGGGGATCCGGCTATCGCATACCGATACAAAATCAAATGCTTCATTCATACTTGTTCATATATATGTCTCTGAAGTATCCAGTGTTCTTCCAACGAACATATCGTATAAGTATTTGACACTGGCACTCCGCTGAAAAAGGCCTGTAAAGGTCGAAATGTGAGCTGGGTTGCTCGGAACACTTTTCCTGTTGTTGATGTAGTGTAGTATGTTCGTTCTGGGCTTGCATCCATGCAAACCTGATTCGATTCCCACTCTCTGCGGAGCTATTGCATACCGACGCTAAATCAAATGCTTCATACTTGTTCATGTACATATATACATGTGGCCCTGGCTTCTCTACAATTTGTTTCGTACTTCCTTACTCTTCTGCTAAGATGTTTCACGCGTAAAAGGGCTTGATTACTTAAACTGTTTAAACGCATTATATTTTGTTTTATGGTGCCAGCTCTGCTCATCTGTTTAACTCTCCCCCGCATGTACTAAGTCTTTAGCCATTAAATTTCAATATTAAATTGAATTGCCATTTCATGTTACACATACGTTTTAAATAATTAATAATTCTTGGAAAACAATTTCTTAGAAATGGAATTATTTATTTAACCTTGCAAAAATGCAAACCTAGTGATTTCTAACATGAATCATTTTCCTTTACCATAAAAAATACTTTGAGGATATGTTAAGAATAAAAATAAATTACATCTGAAGTATCTTGTAATTCTTAGAATTCAATTGTTCTAAAACGTTTTCTTCTAAAACGAAAACAATATTAAATATTAAATTATCGGCGGTTATTGTTGAAAATATTGCATGAAAGGTCACATTTCCGCAAGTGCAGAGAGCCAAGTAAATACATGGAAAGTTCAGATTTCCGCATGTTTACTCATTATGGAAAGTTCAGATTTCCTCACTGCGGAAAAGTGTAGAACTTGGACTTTCCACCATCACGGAAATATAAGGAAAAATAAACTTTCCGCAACTGCGGGAATATGAACTCTCCGCAACTGCGAAAATATGAGAAAATATAAACTTTCCGCAACTCCGGAACTTTCCTCGTGCTATTTATTATAACAAGGAAATATCGTATTTCTGCAATAATATTAATACAGTGAAATATTGCATTCTGTGGCTTAGTTTTTGTCACATAATCGGAATTGCGTAAAAGGAATATAACTTTAATATATCGTATAAAGTTGTCTTTTTAAAATATATACAAAATAAATGCAATATGGGATAGGGTTAAAGTACAAATGCGTTACAATATAATAACTTATAAAGTGATTACACATCAATAAGTTTGTAGGTCTATAACCAAGCCGTCAAAAACCTGTTCAAAGTCAGCAAAATAAGGTTAGAACAACGTTCACAGAACGTTGTTCTAACGTTATTTTTCTGACTTTGAACAGGTTTAGAAGGCTGTAATTTTAAACCATAAAATTAAATACGAAGTAAGTAGAAGTTCTCATTTTAAAACATTTATATAACGATACTAGAAAATATTATATTTCCGCCGTAACATCAAGCCCGGGCGCTTATTCGCATTCGGCCTTTTTTAAAAACATTTTTTAGTGAAAACGAAAATCCATTCATAGATTTTTGCTGTTTCAGATGATGAAGATGTATATATTGATTAAGAAAAGATACGAGCATATCATTGTGGTGTTTTTTCTATTCTCCCCCAAAATACTTTAAGTTTTGTTGATTAAATAAGCACCCCCCTCAAATAAGCGCCCCCCTCGAATAAGCGCGCTCCCCCTTCCTCCCACCTCCTTGAGGCTCAAAATTAAATAAGCGCCAGGGCGCTTAATCGAGGCATTACGGTAATTAAAATACATTTTATTATTAATATAGATAATCATTAATCATGCAAATCTATTATCAAAGTGAGTTATCAAATCAATTTGGCCAATGAAAACTCAAATATCAAAGGAACAAGAAATAAGAAGATTCTCTTAAATGTGGTAACTATATATTTTTTTAAATTTGGCGAGTTCTATCCATGTGAATTAATTATTTTTTAACAAAAAATATGCCGAAATACGAGGAAATTTGAACTTTTTTTAAAATAACAAATGAAGAAAGTTAACATTACGTGCTGTGAGACCACCGTGAATCTGAAGAATCTGAATGGCAAGGATAAATTATGTATCGCATTCATTGAATCAGCATCACTAATTTTGGTTTTAAAATTGTTAAAAATTACTAATTTGTTTTGCAGAGTAGATTAAATTATATATTAATTATTTAATACAAATAACCAGGTCATATGTGCAGTTGATGATATAGCAGCAAGATTCAGTTGAACCTAACATATTGGATAAGGACTATGGTTGGGATTTACACAGCGTGAAATGCAATAAATTCTTTGATCTAGATTATTATTATATATGAAGTTAAACGATGAAGATGGATATTAAAATAAATTGTATTATTAATATAGATAATCGTTAATTATGCAAATCTATTATGAGTTATCAAGTTTGTTATCAAATTAATTTCCCAATGAAAAGTCAACTGTCAAAGGAACAAGAAATAGGAAGGTTCTCCTAAAAGTGGTAAGTATATTTCGTTCTAAATTTGGCGAGTTCTATCCAAAATAACTTTTAGCTTTTAACAGAGTAGTCAAAGCATGGAAGCACAGAGGACATTTTAACTTGTGAATCCCAAAGCTATGATTTTTTAAGCTGTACCATACTTTATTATTGTGCATTAATACTGTACTTTAGCCTTTGTTATTGAATGCTAATTAAAGTGAGCCTATATTCCACCACAAGTCTGATATGTAATGTTGAAAACAGGTGTGAGATCCGCAAACTCTTCGTGAATGCTTATGAATTCCAGAGTTAACTACGCTAAATCTTTGAGCATTTCTGTGTTTGTTGACATCGGAACCACAAACCAGAAGCAAAACGCTACGACAGCCACAGCAAATCGTTTTGTGGAGATGGTCAAAGGTTTTCTTTTATAAATTTGTTGCCACGTAGATATGCCACAATTTCAGGTGTGAATAAAACAAAGAAGTAACATATTATTAAGTTTTGGGGTCGTCCTATATACCAGAGTTACTGTGCATGCTAAAAACATTATAGAATCCAAATTTTCAAAACAATTCTAAGTCTATAATTTTGAAAAAATCCATTGTTCGCCTATTGTATAGTCGGACCCAAGTGGACAAAATCAAAATCTAAAATATTGTCTTGCATGCTGGTGCCAATTTGAAAATGCTACCACTTCAGGAATATGGACTAGTAAGAAATGTGGATGCCGGCACGAAGTCCAAACGAGACTGTGGTCCAAGCCTTACAGCTATTTCAAAAACAATTCTAACTCTAATTCTAGAAATAGGGTTAATGTTCTAGAATTTTGACAGTGTTATTAATATTTGTTTTGGGAATAGAATCCTAAAAAAGATATTTCGGAAAAGGGTCTTTACCACTCGAACCACCCATATATTTTTTTGTTTGTTTGTTTTTGCTTAATTTTGGTAATTTTTGCTTAAATTTTGGTAATTTTTAGCAATAAAAAAAAAAAAATCTGGTTAAAGAATTATTATTATCTGCAATTATGACGTATTCGCCAAAATTTGACGTCATCAAATACATTGACGTATTTTTTATAAAAAATTATGGTTGTCTATAAGGTTGCAAAGTTTCAAACCTTCAGCATTGTTAGTTCCCAAGTTAGATAAAGGGCATTTTTGCCGCACATGCATGAATTGTCTAAATCCGAGTTCAGAATGGAAAAATGTTATCTAGTACTCTATTAATCATATTTCTATCAATATAGACTTTTAAGCAAAATTTTCTTTTCAAAATTTTTGTATTGAGGTAGTCAGAAAATGCTGACAAATCTTTCTTTTCATGAACTCTAAATGAAGCCATTAAATTTGTTGAGTGTATCTTATCCTGTCAAATGCGCATAACCCTATTTAGGCCGGGCTTTTGAGGGCTCTGAATAACACAAAGTGCCCCCCTGCTCCCCCTCTATCACTTGTGATGGAACCATGCTGTAGCGTTGAAACTTTCCAGAAGATAGTTCAACACTTACTTCCGCTAACATTTTAGCGGAATAATTCTTTTGATGACATTATTACTCATTGTGCCGTCATAACTGGAAAACAGGTGGTGCAGAAAAAATAAATTTTAGGTGAATTTTTTTCGGGAAACTATATAACAAAATGATTTTCAAGCAAAAATAATAATAATAATATTTTTTTTCCACCTGTCAAAAATATGGTTCCAAGAGAAAAATAATCCCTAGTTACCAACTAAATTTGTAGTCACATAAGCCATTCATTCAAAAGTTATGTAAAAAGATTTATCAGGGATGGGGGGAGAGGTCACTTTGTGCGCCCTGGCCGTAATAGGGTTAATGGAGATCCGCATTTAATTAATATACACACCTTTTACGGATTTGACCATAATTTGTTATTCTTTTAGCATGTATCATTTTTATCGCCTTTTAGATGATGTATCAAAAGAAACATATATTAAAAGTTATATTTATAACCATTCTATTGTTGGTCTTCTTGTATCTAATTGTTCCTATCAAAGTCTTTAAATTGTATAACACAAACAATAATTTTCTAACAGTACAATATACACCCAGACCTAATACCTTGAATAACGCAAGCAAGAAGGGAGCTGCAATAATTCTTGTATGGAACGATTTATATGGAAAGAAAAATTGGGGATTTTCCCGGCTGCCTGAACAAGATTTCATTGCAAAGGGTTGTGAGGAAACAAACTGTATTATAACAGATGATCGTAATCAAAGTACAAAAGCTGATGCTGTTTTATTTCATATGGTAGGTAACTTACGCGAACGTCCAAACACCAAACCTAAACATCAACGTTGGGTGTTTCTGGAACACGAACCACCAGGTGGTGCATGGAGAGGATTATCTAGTTGGACAACATCATTTAATTGGACACAAACTTTTCGTTTAGATTCTAATTTACCAATGCAATATGGTAATTACTGTAAAAGAAATGCATCTATTGATATTGATTTTGATGAAATATTGAGAAATAAGAGTAAATTAGTAGCATGGATGGTATCAAATTGTGGTAAAACGAGTGGTCGAATAGAGTATGTACGCGAACTGATGAAATATATCCCAGTTGATGTTTATGGGGGATGTGGAAAATTATTTGGTCAGAATAACCAATGTCGTCGAGGAAAAACATGCTTACAAACTACGGCAAGAACATATAAGTTTTATTTAAGTTTTGAGAATTGTCTTGCGAAAGATTATATCACGGAGAAATATTTTAAAATTTTAACCGTCAACACTGTTCCTATAGTACGAGGTGATGGAAACTATTCAGCTGTTGGTCCGCCCAATTCATGGATTAATACTAAAGATTTTTCAAGTCCTAAAAAATTAGCAGAATATCTTTATTTCCTTGATGAAAATAGTGAGGAATATGTTAAGTATTTATCATGGAAGAAACATTTCAAAATTGATCGACATGATCGTAAATGTTATTCAAGTGAACCTTCATGGTGCAAATTATGCTCAAAAATTAATAACCCAAATGAACCCGAAACGTATTATTCGGACATACATAAATGGTTCGGATATTGTCGAAAGCCTGATGATTATAACCAAAGCGTCGTTGGTTTGTGATTGGTTCATATTTGGGTGATTTACCAACAATGTTGGCTTTTCGAGAATAATTTAAAAAAACTGTTAGGGAGTAAAGTTTCGGTTAAAAGTAGGAACTTGTTTACAAGATAATACGGTGTTTGAAATAAGAGAAGATAATCACCGTGGAGCAGGGATGTTTGAGCAAAGCTTCATGCTAGAAGGTCTGAAGCAGTGATCAAAAATCTTTTTTCCACAGTGATTATTCTCTCTCATTTCGAACACTGCAATCACAATTTCTGTAATCACAATGTTTGAAATGAGAGCAAATAATCACTGTGTAGGAGGGATTTTTTATCATAGCTGAGACGTTAAAGCCGGAAGCTATCCTAAGAAATCACTCCTACACAGTGATCATTTGCTCTTATTTCGATCACTGGTTTTTATTATCGCCAGACCAACGGCGTAATCTCGTTTTGACGATGTTGATCCGACATCGGGTGCCTGCAGGAAGACGTGTTTAGGATAATATGGAAGTTAGTAAGACTAAGAATAAAGTGATCGTCGTATTCGTGACGTATTTAATATTCTTTTAAAAGCATCTTGTAATTTTTCCATGCGTGGTGTAACTTTTCCATCTGTTAGATGCTTCATTATTAAATTTTTAAAGCGTGCAGAAATTCCTAAAATAAAGAAATAAGATGATGTTATTTTACAGCGTCAGTGTCAACCCTGGCAGGGGGAGGGTGGTGGCTATTGTTACGAAATAAACATGATAACAGTGGTATATTACTATTGCTGTCTGCAGGGTTTGTGTAATTGGTTAGGGACTAGTCAAATAGTTAACTTATTCTAAATTCTAATTGAATTATGGGCGGAGTGGTTAGAAAATTTTCCAAAAATTAATAAGCGTCCCCCGTTTATTTGATATTGTAGAGTATGAAGATGCACAGTCCGCTTATGGGGATAATCTTTTCATGTTATGGCTCTGTTGGAAGGTTTCAAAAACTTTCCAAAAAAGCAATTCAAAAGTTATAATCGATTGAATAATCAGTCCGTAATATATACTATCTGGTCTGTAAAATATACAATTTCATTTACTTATTCCATAAATACTTTTTATTTGTTGAAAAGATAGCCTAGCAACAACAGAGATTGTTTCCCCCCCCCCCCTCCCCATGGTTTTGAACGAAAAAAAAGTCCATGACATGTTGATTTTCCATGGTATTTTGGGCATGTTGATTTCCATTAGGTAGGGGCGAGAGCTAAAAGAAGACATTCCATTGGCACGTGTGGGATGCGTAACTAAAATAAGGCTATTTCAAATCTCTCAGATGATTTTATAAAAGCATTAGTACTTTTTAGTATAGAGGCGTTCTTATCCTCAATACTATAACTATCGTTCGGATACATACATAGGAGGGACAACGGAAGATAAGTTTATTGTAAATAAATTTATTGTTACCTCCAGTAGTTTTGCCGTCTACTTTTACTGATGGATTAGAAATTGTTTTCCCTAAACATTCAATGCCATGCCATCTACGTGAGCACATGTTCTGTTTACAACTTACAATTATTATTAAGAAACAATAGGCTATTGTTAATATACATAGATTGATTTGTTTCATTGTTCCTTCAATAACAGAATCGATACTTTTAATTTTATTTGAACAAATCTGAAAATAAAATAGTAAGACTATACCGTAAATAAACATTTAGGGCGGTCGCTTAATCTACATGGGCGCTTTGTCATACGTGGGCGTTTATTTAAAAGACAACATTCACACACAAAGATTAATAATTACGGTCATTTTAAAACTACCTTACGTAGCCAGGTAGCTAAAATAAACCTTCACGAGCAATAATGTTTTTTCTTTTTTAAATTTTGCAGTCTTTTTGTTTGTTCTAAAGCTGCATTTTCGTTTTTTTGTTTTATATATTAATGTAGTTTAGTCAGAATAAGTCGTCAAAGTTAGTAAAAATACCAAGATATTAACATATTTAATGTTAATGCCACCACAAAGATAATGATGTAATTAGTCATTGCTTAAAGTTTGAAGGCTGTATAATAAATATTGAATGAGTTATTAACGGTGTACTCTTTTACTTATATACAGAAGGACCCTGCTAAGTGGGACACTGGATAAGTGGGACTTTCTTTAAGTGGGACAAATTTCATGTTCCCCTTGGATTTCTCTTACTTGCTTAGGCTAAAAAAAACCGCTTAACTGGGACCCTGGATAAGTAGGACCATTTTTTATGTCCCCTCAGTAAAAAGGTCCGCTTAAAGGTGGATTCCACTCACTGAAACGTGTACGAGAAAGAAAACATTTCGATCCCCGCATGCGCAGTAGACACAACTTTTTAAAACATTTCCTCGGAAAACTCTAATATCAGCCAATCAAGAGAGCGACAGAGGTCACATGTCAAAATATTTCTAAAATACCTTCTGGACAGATCGAACATTTCAAAACAAGACGCAACCGCAGGGAAGAGTTTAATCGTAGAAAAAATTAATTTACGTCTTTTGGTCAAGACCAACCGTAGCAGCAGAAGCAGCAATTTCCAGTTTTAAGAGCAACTCAAGCAAGCTACTGCTATATACTGCTGTTACTTCTACACCGGTTGCCCATCAGCCATATAAAACTTGATCATTTAATTATCGATATTTAATTCACAAACTCCTTTCGATTTTCGTTTAAGGAAGAGTTTTCATGTTTTCGTCTTTATTATTACGCTGATTACGTTTTTTTAATATAAGCAACAGTACGACACTTCTATTCAAGGCATCCATATTAGTTAAAATTATTTTTCGTATACAGAAACATTTCAACTTGTGGAAATTAAAACATGAAAGTTTTCCAAGGAATTTCCGAGAAAATATATATATATATATATTTCTATTTCTGAGAAACTTTTCAGTGAGTGGAAATCCGCCTTAAGTGGGACTCCTTGTATGATTGTTTGAAGAATCAAACGTTTGAAATTCGATTTTTTGTTTTTTCAAAATCACATTTGAATGTTTGCATTTTTTTAAAAAAGAGACATGTTTCAATAAACATAAAGATTTATTTCACGCGAAGTAAAAAATGACCGAATTAGTAGGCGGAAAGATTCTGTTGTTGATTTTTCCCAAAAAAACCAGATAAGGGGTACATTTTTAACTAAAATCCCACTTATCCGGGGTTCGTCTAAGTGGGACCCTCGCTAAGTGGGACGGGTTTTCCTCCCCCCTCCCTTGCGTGTCCCACTTAACGGGTTGTTACTGTAAGTGTTTTATGGGCAATTTGAAAGGTGATTTCGATAACAAAATTCTTTGAAGATCACGTGCTATAGCTATGAAATTCTCCAAAAATGTGTAAATTATGAATATACTAAATGTGACAAAGTTTCAAGATTTCAGCGCTTACACAAGAAAAGTTATTCAGAAAAATATGGCAACATGGTGGAATCCGCCCTAACTCCGGCCCAAATAAGGTTAAGTCTGCTGAATAAGGTCCAAATATTTGCATCTACAGACTGTTGTTACCATGGTAATGCTCAGTTTGTAGATGGAGATGTATTCATGAGTCTGTCATGTCATTGATACGATTACTGCCAGACGTTATTTTCAAACACAATAACAAATTGGACCAACTTAGAATACCACTAATCCACCTCCCCTCTCGGTTAGCGCCACCTCAGAAATACCACTAATCCACCTCCCCTCTCGGTTAGCGCCACCTCAGGAATACCACTAATCCTCATCCCCTCTCGGTTAGCGCCACCTCAGGAATACCACTAATCCACCTCCCCTCTCGGTTAGCGCCACCTCAGGAATACCATGAATCCTCCTCCCCTCTCGGTTAGCGCCACCTCAGGAATACCATGAATCCTCCTCCCCTCTCGTTTAGCGCCATCTCAGGAATACCATAAATCCTCCTCCCCTCTCGGTTAGCGCCACCTCAGAAATACCATGAATCCTCCTCCCCTCTCGTTTAGCGCCATCTCAGGAATACCACTGATCCTCCTCCCCTCTCGGTTATAATCCGGTAAGCATTGTATGGCTAAGTAAGTAGAATTATCTTAGCTAGGTTGATGATGAATTTCTATCTCAAAGTAAAACATATGCTTCGTCTCATTCCTTCCTGGAAAATAGGTTAAATACGTAAATATTTATTGAGTGGTGTTACCTCATTAATTAATCAATGAATTGGTCCTGCATGATCACAACGAAGGTATACCCTAATGGATCTATATCAGCACCAGTTCATTTTAATATCTTACTAAACATTTCTTATAAATCACCTTAAAGTCACATAACCACCTTCGGAACATTTTTCCGCTTTAATAGCTCTACCTTAAGAATATCCACAGAAAGTTTGGGAACAATTGATCTACCTATCCGTTCCAGAGATATTGACAATCAAAGTTACTTTATTTTGTCAGTATTTGGCCAAACGTTCACGTAAAGCGTCACGAATTTTTGCACGGTACAGTTCGTGGCTTAATTTAATGAAGATAATCGAAAGAGTCAGTTTTAATCGCAAATAGTTGCTTTACACTGCCACGATCTCCGTAATAACTAGCCACAACATAGTTATCTTTAATAAAGGAGATAATGATCATAAAGAAAAAGAACAAGATGGCTATGATAGCGAAGATAAACATACTATTTTCTTTCGCAGTTTGTGAGAATGTTTCTCCCCTTCTTTACTGATATGTTTAGTCCCAACCAAACGCCAGAGTTTAGTAGAGGAGTAGTGTCTTATTGTAACAATATCAAGACTGGTTGTCTCTTTCTTAACATGCTCGCACATTCGCTGGATTTGAACTGAGGAACTAGTTAAACACACGGTGTAATAAAATAGAAGAAGAAGAAAATAGAATGCATAGAATGAATGTCTCTTTAGGAGCTTTCGTACGAGATTCACCTTATTTAGTAATTAAACTCTAGCACGTTGAGAAATATAAAATAAGATTGTAACATTGTTTTGATCTTTTCAACAATAGTTGAGCATCTGAATTTGGTTTTACGCAATTATTTGTTGGTATATTGTCATACAAGAATAACCCGGTGGACAAAAACTTGTTCAAATTCCTCTGTGAAGGAGCTAGAACAACGCCGTTTGACGTTTCTCTAGCGTCTCCACTGCGGAATTTGACCAAGTTTTTGCCCACTGACAATATACCGGACTATGGTTGAAATAAGACACGTTCATAAGCTTACCTTAATGAACAGATCAAAACAATGTTTTACTAAACTAATTTGTAGCACATTCCTTACTAAAGCCAGTATCTTATCGTATCAATTTCACTCATATATATATGAAGATTTTCCCAGACGAAAATGTTTACGAAGATTACATTTACATATATACACATTTTCAAATATCACGAAAACATAAAAGAAACTCGTTTCCAGCTTTTTCTGTGTTTGCTAGGAAGCTAATAGATACATCAGATTGAAAGATAAGAAAAGAAATGAGTACGAGATTGTTTCCGAGCCATATTATTTACGTCATATAAAATACTAAATATCCCAGTGGGCAAAAACTTGTTCAAAGTCCGCAGTAAAGACGCTAGAAGAATGTCAAACGACGTTGTCCTAGCGTCTTTACTGCGGACTTTAAACAAGTTTCTGCCCACTGATATTTGGAAATAACTCCAGGCTAGCTGACGTAGGAAGATATTTATTTATACATCCCCTCGCATCCAATCTATTTTAGAATCTTTGAAAAGAGTTTGATAAAAATAAATTTCTTATCACCAATATAGAAGCCATGCCTTAAAACTACGTTATGTGTACATACATTCAGAAAGGAATGTTTCCGTCTCATACAGGGGAAATATATTTCAACATTTTTATAAAATAACATCTCGTGATCTATATAAAAAGGGATGTGTTATATACATTTTAAGTGTTAGGCTACATGGGTGCTTTTAGCATGTAGTGGGAGAGGAGTTAAAATATCCTAGAAAACTATACAGATTAATCGTGTGTGGTATACAAGGTTTTATAAACTTTTGTGGATATACATTTTCAATTGCATAGTCTGACTTTCGCGGATATTTTCACAAAACTTCTCCTAACTAGAACCATTTATATCAATTATGATACATATCGCTGGAGTGCGGGAGTGTGCAGAAGAAAGTAAATAACCGCAGGTGTCTGCGGTATATTTGGATAGAAAAGCAGTGTCGATGTTTGCGATTTTGGACTTTCTCGAAATGTTTATGGACTCTTTTTTGCAATAATAAATTCCTTAGATATATGTATTTTGAGGGAGCGGACTCTTCCTGATCTATCTGACTTTTACAATGTTGTATTTCAAAATATGTGTTGTTTAATTGTAGCCTAAGTAAGTTCCCACATAACAGATACTCCTCCGCACTGAGTGACTCATTTTGCCCCGAATCAGTGGTGTAATGTCCTTTTATCTGTCTATTACTATTGGAAACCAAAATTTTAATAATTTAACAACTTAACAAGATAGAACGATTACAAATTTCAATATGCAGCTTTGTTTATGGGAAGTTTGTTCGTTACAGTGATATACTTAAACTGGATTGGTTATATAGGAGAAAGGAGATTTTAATCTGCTAAAACTGACGCATCTAAATAATATAGCATGAAAGCCTACGAACTACCAAGGACTGGTAAATCCATCACGTATAAAAGGAACTTTCGAAGATCAAACCTACGAATCATTCAGTAATCTTACACTGCCAATCAGAAATTGTGCTGATTACAATGAATTTTGTAGACCTACAAAACGCTTTCTTCTAGACCAAGCATATGCTAAACTAATAGTATTTATCTATTTTCTTAATTTTTATCTAATTTCCTCTTGATTATCATTCAGTATTAGTCCTCATTAGTTTCTTTTAGCCCTCGTTTCATTTCTTTGCTTTAGTCAGCGTACTCTTTTGAACCAGTGTCCAGCTCTCTCTTACAAACTAGTTTTGATTATTCTGTTATAATGTCAGTTTATGAAAATCAAGTATTTTTGCGGACGTATAATTTTATAAACATATTTTTACTTAACCCTCTTGAAAATTGTATAGTACAAAATAATGCGTGGCGGATTGCGACGTTCAAAATTTATAATTGTTAAAATTTTATAGTTTGTATTTAAGACCATTTTCCACTTCGGATAATTTTCTGCAGAATGAAAATGAAACGGAGACATACGTAGAAATAAATACGTAGCTATCATATTTTTCTTTTTACGCATGCGCACTTTCTGTTCCGTTTCCGTTTCCTACTGAGTTGTTTCAACCACCCCCTCCCCCCCTCCCTCTCCCCCCATACTTTTTAACATAACTTTTGAATGAATGGCTTATACAACAAGGACTTTTTCTATAATTTATATAGGATCATTTTAAAGAAAAGAAATTGGTAACTAGGGGTAATTTTCCCTTGGTAACCTAATTTCTGACAGATGGTAAAAACAAAAATATCAAAAAACACCTTTTTTTCTCTTATTTTTGCTTGAAAAACATTCTGACAAACTTTGGTGGCCAAATATATTTCCCCTAAAAAAAGGGGAAATATTTCATCACCACCTGAAGTCATCGTAATTAATGGCGTATCATCTAAAATATAATTGTGCCAATATGTTTCTGGGAAGTTTCAACACAACAGCATGATTCCATCAAAAGTTATTGAAACAACCTTCCCTCAGTATTGAGGACCCACCAAAAGGCCCAGTATAGGGTTAATATAAATATTTCTGATAAAAATACAGGCACAAATAATTTAAACCTAATAGGACTAGGCTTTTTTGAGGCTGAAAAAACTGAGGGCGGATTCCGATACTGAAACACATGATAGAGGTGGGTTGTGAAGGGTAAACAAAAGAATGCAAGAGAATTATCGGTAGATAAAAGTTGATAATGCAATGTTTTGTTCGATTATACATTATAATCCAACCTCGATCCCAGCGCTTCTTCTCCTTTATAGCGTTAAACGTCAAGAGAGAAGAACCCCTGGGAACGAGGTTGATTATAATCTTCAGTTAAAAATAATGACAATGACTGATCAATAAAAATTTTATATTCTGTAATTTGATGTCACAGCAGTTATCATGAGAAAGTGAAATATGTTGTGTAAAATCACTAAAATCTTTACATGGTGGAGGAGATGGTGGAGAAGAAAGTTTTTGACACATAAGATATTCATCAAAATATTGAATAGAAGATACTGAAGATACTGATAACTTCAACTTTGGCAATCTCCTTGTTTTAGAGATTTCCTGGTCTTAAATTTATAGCACTGATCCTCAGAGAATTGAATTTGCCACATATAAGCCCACCCACATATAGGCCCACCCGCGTATAAGCCCACTCCCTTCACTAACGCAAAGTCAGGCCATGTATAAGCCCACCCGAGTATAATCCCATGGGCTTATAGGAGGAAAAATATCTAAAAGGTTGTTTTTAAGGGTGTAGTTAAGTAAAACAATTATTCTTCGTTATTTTATTATTTTGTTTATTTTATTGTTTTTTTCCCAGCCCGAGAGAAAGAGTTCCACTTAGAATATTCCAGTAAGGAAGACGAGGGAAAAGACAGTGATTCCTCATAATACGCTGTTCTTTCCTCTAAGTCTGATTCTTGAGCTGTAAGTTCGTATATTCATATTTTTGCTACTGATTTCCCCTTATAAGCCTACCCTTTTCCTTAACAAAAAATTTAGACCATGTATAAGCCCACCCGAGTATAAGATTTGGTTTCACCCTATTAGCCATGGGTTTATTCTTCGTTCGAAACCAATGGGATGCATAAAGTGCTCGCAGCCATTGTTTCCCAAACCACTAACGTTTATGACATGAAACTTGATACACTTATATAACAACTCAATACAAACACTTTAGCAATATAAATTTGACTTGATGATGTCACTGGCACTTGCTATGACGTCATTAATAACATCTGGGTTTTGGTCTGTAGAATGTTGTAAAATGGCCTATTATTGCGAACCACTAACGCATATTGCATGAAATTTGGTACACTTATAAAGCAAGTCAATAAAAACACTTTGACATAACAAATTTGAGTTGACGACATCGATGATAACTGTTATGGTGTCACCATTCACGGTAAATTTGCGGTCTGTAAAATATGCTATCTGGTCTGAAAAATATACAATTTGATCTGTAATATTCAAAACATTCATGTATTTCATTTATTCTTTCCATAAATAATATTTAGCAACAACAGAGACTGTGTTAACAATATTTTATATTTCCAAAATAATTACCCTCTGTTTAAGATTAAATTATCTCCAGAAAAATAACCAAAATATTTATTAAAAATATCCTTAATCCCAATCCTTAGTAAAAGTAAAAGTTAGGAAAAGTTACCAAATTCCAATACCAAACCATTAATAGGAAAAAAGTTATCACAAAATGAATATACCGAAGGCACTTTGTGCTTAGGGACTAGTCGATTAGATAATTTATTTTTACTTCACATTTTGGAATTTTGGAATAGGGGCGGAAAACATTCCCCAAATTAGTAAGCTTCCACTTCTCTTATTTGGGAAAAGATTAATTTAAATAATATAGAATATTAAACAGAATATTTTGTGCGATACGTAGTAAATCCTAACCATAAGAAATTCTGTTAACAATTACAAAATGATTTCAAAACGTCCTTGACACGTAAGAAATTCATTATGTTTTTGAATAGAAGATACTGAACGATCCCAACCATAGGGAATTCTGTTAACCATTAAAAATGGATTCAAAACGGACAAGGCTTTTTGAAAATAATCCTAGATAAATTGTAGGAAAAGTCACGAAATTTTTAGTCATATAAGCCATTCCTTTAAAAGTTATGTAAAAAAGTTTAGCAGGGGGGAATATGGTTAAACGATTACTGATCCAACGTCAAATATTGTATGCTGGATTAAATAGTACGTCAAATATTGTATGCTGGATTAAATATTACGTCAAATATTGTATGCTGGACTAAATATTACATCAAATATTGTATGCTGGATTAAATATTACGTCAAATATTGTATGCTGGATTAAATATTACGTCAAATATTGTATGC
>JAULBZ010002791.1:0-17936 GCA_032360805.1 Neoturris breviconis | reverse complement strand
TTTCAGCCAAGTTGGCTGAAAATATTCTGAAAAATCTCTCCTCCACAGCGATGACCGGCTGATATTTCGAGCCCTGTATCTAACCCAAAGTTTACTTACTTGTATATATAGTTTTTCAGCAAGATGCATCGTCTGCTGTGGACCAATACCAAGTGCAGAAGAAGCAACTCGAAGGAGTTCGACAGTATTTAAGGCTTGTGGACGCTGTTTGCTCTTCTCCTTTTCAATAATTGAAATAACTTTAGCAGTTTCTGCGCTCTTGACAATATTCAGAAACAAATTTCCAATTTCTTTATCAAACACACGAACACGTTCCCACTCAAGCGTCATACCAGGTTTGATCTAATATACATAATGGACTGTGTTAAAAGTGACAGTTATCAAGAAGAATACCGAGTCAACAATCTTACAATGGATAGATCTCTTCGCATTGAAGAAACAAATCCAATGCAATTTCATTGACGTAACACCTTTCTGTGCATTTTTGTTGAAATGGCTTGAATTTAGGAGGCTAAGTTGTTCTCAAACACAGTCCAGGATGCTTTCGTGTACAAAAATATCAATATTCGATACTCTCTATGTGATTGTTATGACAGTGTGTGTTTGTAATGTAGAGAAGGAAATTTATGCCGACGATTAATTAATAATTCTAAAACTGTATGATAAGACAATTAATTAACTTAAGTACATGCCGGTTCCACTTTAGTTATTTTATACTAATTGTCAGCACATTCATATTTTTAAGAATAAACACTCTTCTTGAAGAGGAGATGTACATTTCCTGAAATACATTTAAAACTTCTTGAAATATGCACTGTGTTCTTAAAAGTGCCAACTATATTCCTAGAAGTGAAGCAGTACTCGAAATAAGAATAGATAATCACTGTGGAGAAGGAATTTTTGAGCTGCATGCTTTATAGTCTGAAGTTATGCTCAAAAACCTCTCTTCCACAGTGATTAATTATTTCAAAAATGTGACATGTAAGCCTTAAGAGATTTTTGTAATGTTGATTTTGATTTTGAAAAGAACTTACAACAACTTGTACTTTCCAAAATGTTTCTGGCTTGAAAGATTGAATTTTATCATGTCTATCGACACAAAATCCCAGTGTAGGAGTTTGACAAGGTCCAAATGAAATTAAGGAACTATCCAGATCGCCATATTTCCCCTAAATACAAAAATAATACTATTTTTACAAGGCTACCATAGTGAGCTTTTTAGAGGCGTTAAAATATGAAGAGACACATTTATGGTAATTCAATTGGGAGGCACACCATATCTTAGTTTGATAAGGAAATAAGGCAGTAATCGTAACCACCTAAGCCTTTTTACAGGAGTTAAAATAACCACTGGTTATCACTGTGGAGAAAAGATTTTTCAGAATAATTTCAGCCAAATTGACTGAAAATATTCTGATAAGTTTCTCCTCCACAGTGTTTTATTACAAAATATCAGCGTTCAATAAGTACAAACTGCGGAGGATTGATTTTTGAACTTTGCTTCAGGTTTTATATGAGTCATAAATAACAAATAATAAATAGTAGAACGTATTGAATACCTGGAAATATCTGGTTTGATATCTGGTAAAAGCACATCCAACACGAAGATCAAGTTCTTGTCTAGCATCAACAGAAAGTGCTTCATTTTTATTTGGTTCACCAAGACTTTGCATTGCTTTTTTGATATCTTTATCTGTGATTGCTGAGAAATGAGCTCGAAAGATTGTCTTAAAAATAATATAATCTATAATCAATCTCTAGGCCACAAGACCTGACATTCTAAATATAGCTTTAAAATTGAAATTGCAATAGATATAAAATGCAGAAAGAAATCAGAGCTCGAAATAAGAGTACCTTATGCATATTAATTTCTGTGTTTAGACATTTTTGTGAATTTCTGCTTTTTTGCGAAAATTAAATTTTCATGACCGTCAAAGTGCAGAAATAAGCACATGCAAAATCTCGGTAAAATCGGTGATTCTAATTCAGAATGGAAAGATGGAAATTATCTGTGTTAGGTTTTTTCCTACTGTGACTATACGATATGTTTCAATATTTGTACACACAACACTTTGCGATGATTGAACTTGTATGAGTTGCGCTTCATTTTACTATTTTGTATTATGAATCCCCTTCCCAAGGGCTGATATCAAACCACAGAAAACAATTTTTGTTTAGTCATTTTACCTTGCTTTGTTGTCCTTGTTTCATAACAGGTTTCACAAAATCAACAACCTAAGAGGATGATGTGCAAGCCTCAATATTATTAACAAGCATCACACGTGGAAGAATGTTTCGATTAACTTTTCATAACATTAAAACACCGAGATCTCCAATATCGCTCACCTATCTACTTCATTGTAGCTTTTCTCTAAGTGATGCTCTAATTAAAGATTTGATCTGTAAACTACATTATATTTTGTAATTAGTAGTTTACAAAGAAAGAACGTATTATAGCTACTTTGCCATGTGCTTTTTTTTTTATAGTCCATTTTATGTTTTTTATGTCTGAAATTTTAGAGTCCAAAATGTTTCGTTCTTAATGTAATATAAATAACAGCAATTGAAATTCAATCAGCAGTGTTCAAAATAAGAGAATAATAGCTTTCAAACACTGATCATGTAATAAAGAAATGGAGACATACAAATACAATATTGAGATCTGGATAGAGTAAAAATTATTGTATTTGGCAGTAGAAGAGTTTCCTGTTGAAGACGATAATATTTATTGCAACTTATACCTCAAAACAGATATTTTCGCCTTCTTTATCACAATCTAACCACAAAACCAAATAATCAATCCCTTTACCCTAAACAAGAAAAAACAGATTTTTAAGATGTTATAATAAAAAGAACAACGAGAAATATTGAAAGTAAGAAAAAGTTAAACTCTTTCTTTTTATTCTAACCCTTGCTTGATGTTTGAAATAAGAAGGGGTAATCTTTGAGCATTACTTCAGGTTGAAATGTCTGAATATCTGTTCAATATTAGTGAAATGAAACGTTACACAGTTAAGGAGGTTAAACATAATTAAAATATCTACCTCCTGTTCCAAATGTCTAGGAATATTTAAATTTTCAACAGCTTCTTTTTTTCTCGTCTGTGCAGCAAATAGTTCTAGCTGAAACATACATTGAGAAAAGTAAAGATCCTTATTTGAACATTATTTATATAAATAACACATCCAAAATGACACATCCAAAATGTTTGAAAACCTGCATCTGAATCCTGGACCTCTTTTCTCTTTACTAGATTGGGTCCTGCATGAGCCAAAATAGTATTAATCCTTGCCTTATTATGTCATTGGAGAGCAGAGGATAATGTACAGATGAATAAAAACTTGACTTTGGCTCGATGTTTTTTAGAACAAATTTTGGTAAGATTCTAAAGAGCAAAATGAGAAAGAAGCACTGCTAAATATATTGTTCCCCTTCAAACTAAAGCATGTTTACATTTTGCTGAATCTGCATCTCAACTCTATGAATGTCTCAGTGTAAAATAGACTTGAGATTAGATTCCAAATTTTGTTGTTTTAGTAGACAATATGTTAATGCGGATCTCCACTAGAAAAATTTGTTTGCAAGAATTCTAAATGAAGCCATTACATTGGTTAAAAGTGACAGATGACGTCACTTTCAACCAATGTAATGGCTTCATTTAGAAAGTGAAGCTGAATATCAAAATATTATTTACGGGTTCGACTGCATCCCAGTTATTGTAATATCCTTTGAAATCAAGAGACATTACATGTCCACATACAGATGTCATTTTGAATTTCACATTTTCGTTTTGAAATATACCAGTATATTCGTGTACAGAGCAAGAAGATGAAGCACCTAGATATTAAAAATAATGGTTTGTTTACAATGTTTTTTATTTTTGTAGAAGTCTCAGTTTCCTGGTGTGATATTATAATAGTAAGATTAATTTACGTGCTACACCTATGAAATCTTTTGAGGTATATATGTATGCATACCCTGGAGAAAGTAACCATTACCTAGGTCAAATATAGCTAGTCATATTAGTATATATAATTTAATGTACGGTCAGATCACATTATTTTGGCAATCATGGATGTTAATACTGCTCAATCAAGTAAACTTACCAGATAATTTATTTCTGTTCTCATTCTGTTATCAATTGAGTCAGCAATAAATACTAAATCTATTAAAATACCACCCTCTGTTAAAATACCACCCTCCTGTTAAACGCCACCTTCCAATAAAGGCTACATTTTTAATCTTTAAAAAAAATAAACACTGTAGGGTTTAATTGAGGAGATATGGTACTTCTCACGAGATATAATATATTTTATATAATTATTTTAAATGTCTTACCCTTTCTACTATTATAGTTACCATTTGATAAAATCTTTGCAATTGACAATGCCAATGACGGCTTTTCTGCCACCATCAATACAGTCTTCATTTTTATTTATTAACTATTATTGAAAAGCCAAAAGCAAGGGGTTAAAATAATTGTTGGTCATCACTGTGGAAGAGAGATTTTGCAGGATATTTTCAACAAAATTTGAAAGAAGAGGGTGTCGTATCAATAAAATACAGTTATTTCTTCAGTTCAATTTTCTACTCAGAATAACAGCAAATACTACCCTAATGAGCAAAAACTTGTTCAAAGTCAGCAGAAAAGACACTAGAACAACCAAAATTGAAGTCACATATCTACCAATGGAATGTCTTCTTAAGGCTTTTGAAGAGAATTCTTTCCCCTAGTGGAAATCTACCTTTATGTTTTAAATTTGCAAATGGTACCAGGTAGTCATGTGACATGTACCAGGTAGTCATGTGACATCTCTAACCAATAACGAAAATACTTTGTTTCAACATTGATAGGGTCACCAGAGGTATGTATGTGTTCTAAATTAAAGTGTTCTAAATGTTTAAAGTACAGAGAAAATGTTTAAAGTACAGAGATGTGTTAGCTGTATAAAAGTGGGCGTGGGGGAGGGGGGGATATAATAAGGTCATATGATTTATAAAAATTTCTTCGTGTCCTAATAATTATAAAATATAAAATATATATAAATAATGAATCAACATTCAATAAATTAAGCTCCATAAATTTACATCAAATGCACTAAAAACTGATATACGAAGATGGGTCTTGTAGACTTGCAACATTGAACATCCATCTCCACCATTGAGAGCAACATATATCACAGGTTGTCACTGAAGAGTACATTTTCTTCACCTTTCTGAACAAAACAATTTGCTAGTGTATCAAATGTTATCTTTAATCGCCTATCTATAGCTTGAAGATGTGCCTCTGTAAGGATAGGGTATATGGGATCATCTTTAATACGTTCTGTGAGCAGAGAACTAAGTGATAATGAGCTACCACTGGATATTGAAAACGTTTTTAGTCTTTCATATGTTGATTTACGTAACCTATAACAAGATACACCATAAGTTGTTTACCAGCCAATGCATCACTGCCTTTATAAGCTAATTTCTGTAATTCGGTTTCACTACCCGACCACTGTTTAAGTTACAGGGACTAATTTTGACAGGAATTAATTATAATAAGTAGTCAAGTAGCCAAATGTTTTCCTGCTAAAATTAGTATTGTGTACCTTAACCCTATCAGACCTAAGCTTTTTAGGATACGTAGTATTGAACATTTCCAGAAACTTTAGAAACATATAATAAACATTTTAGCGAAATTATTTTCTTGCTGACGTCATCACGCATAATGACATCATCGCAAAATAGGTGGTGCAAAAAATATTTTTTAGGTAAAAATGTTTTTGGTAAAAAAAAAGTTTCCAGTACGTTTTCCCAGCAAACACCACATTCCAAATAGTTGAATGCTAATAGTAAATTTTGCATGGATTTATTATTGCGAAAGTCATTTTGATTGCATTTTGCATGGATTTATTTTGGTAAATACTAGTTTCTCCAAAAGAGTATTTATATTTGCTTATGAGGCATTTTTGAAATTCAAAATTAGGGGGAAAAAATTACTTTTTGTATTAAAACAATAATAACCTTCATTGAAGAAAAGCCTAAATTTTGGGTAGATTTATTTTTGCAAATTAATACATTTAAGAAAGGTTTTGCAAGTAATCATTTTTACAATATGCCAAAATTTTGTTTGTTAACGATAGAAAGCAACCTTTATTGTGAAAATATTTATAAAAATATTGGCTATTTGGTTAATCTATACAATTTCGTTTTAACTTCTAGCAATCATATTTTATACATTTTTCTGCGTTCAAATTAATTCTGTCCCTTTTTGCCACACTTTGAAAAAATAACCCCAACTCCCTAATAAATCACGCCTCTCTAATAATCCCATCTTTTTCTCGACTTTGAAATGATAGTCCCGCAATGAGATTATTAGCACAAATGCGGTATTTTATTATTTCATTGTCAAGAGTCCTAATTTTTTATATCAGGTCTTTTCTTTCTAATAATTGCCCACTCCAATTCCTTAAAAAGTTAATAAAGCTTAATCAAAATATTGAAAAATTTGAATAAACGCTGGGAGGAGGGGGGGGGGGGACTAATTTGGAAAGTTCATTCTTTTAGCTTTCCATTGATATATGCTTTTACTGTGCAATAAAACAAGCAAAACATGAATATTTTTAATTTAAAAAAGTCATACAGAAAGACTGTGTTCTATCCTTAATTCAAAACATACTTCTTATCATGTCTAACATGCTTACTTCAATCCCTGTAATTCCATATTTTGAACCTTACCTGCAACAATGGTAGATAGGAGCAAGTATACTGCGTTCATCAACATGTGGATTACCAAAACTAAATTAAATAACGTCAATCAAAGTAAGAATTATTCAGAATAAGGAAATTACACAACTTTCAAAAAAATATATTGAAATAAAATCTACAATTGTTTGTAGAATAATTCTCCTAAAAAGAATGTATGGTACTATGTTTCAATTAAAATAATTACATAGGAAATAATGTTGAAACAAAATGCACAGCTCTCAGAGTTGTTAAGTATCTATTTCCTATAAGCTATAACATCAGATATCAGAAGCAGTTGTCGAGATAAGAGCAAATAATCACTGTGAAGGAGAGCATACCATTCTCAAAAGTGATTATTTGCGTTTATTTCAAACACTGCAAAAACTTGAGTCCAAATGTATCAGGTACGGCATGTTTTACTTGATAGAGGGGAGGGATGGTCCCAGACGTCACAGTTAATGTCAGAGTCCAAATACTTTTAGAAGTAAACAATTTCAAGGTAACTTTTGGGAAAGGGAAAGAATGTTGTGATGCTTCATTTAAAATGGCAGTTAACTATAAGATAACTTTCCAGTGGGAAAAAAACTTGTTCAAAGTTCACAGTAAAGATGCTAGAATAACGTCTAATGACTTGGTTCTAGCATCTTTACTGCTGACTTTGAACAAGTTTTTGTCCACTGGGTTTGGAAAACACAGTTAAGCTGGTGAAGTTTAAATTGATTGGTTCCTGCAGTACAAATAAACAAATCATGATTGTCACTCTTTTCTACCATTTATACCTTTTCCCGTTATCAAGGTGAAGTAACATTCCACGATTACCGCCTCCTACTAAATATTCATAATGGTGACGATCAGCATTACCTAGAAGTAAGCATAAATATTGAAAGCGGATTGTTTCTAACCAGTCAGTAATAATTTGAGACTTTGTTCACCCTATTTGGTATTTTTAGGACTATGTGCGGAAAATAACCATGAGAAGTCCCGAGATTTATCTCAGAGATTTATCTAGTAGGCTTAAGACTTAGGGCTTAGGATCTTCGGTCTCTTTACAAATTTGACAAATTCTCTTGATTCTAGCAGCCTAGTACCCAGGCTCTTGGAACAAATTTGAACTTTCGTTCTGATCACCTTGCTAGTAAAAATTTAAGACTTTTTGTCAAAGTTGAAATTCCAAATTTTTGCACGAACTTCCCTTTTTACTAAATATATATGACCATGATTGTAGTTACCAATTTTTTTTTGTTTTAAAATGCCCCCCCCCCCCCCAAAAAAAAAAAAATTTTTTGAAAAAGTCACCCAGCCCGAATAGGGTTAAGGTGGATCTCCACTGATGGGTGACGTCGCTTTCAACTAATGTACTGGCTTCAATTAGAAATTGCGCAAACAAATTTGCCTAGTGGTAATCTGCCTTAATTTACTATTTGGAATCTGCAATTCGTGTTCGAATTGAAAGCAAAATAATCACTTTAGTGGAGGGATTTTTGAGCATAGATTAGGCTTTATAACCTGAAGCTATGTACAATAATCACTTCTCCACAGTGATTATTTGCTCTTATTTTAAACACTGATAATTTAGGAGCCATCTCCAATTTATTTTCAAAAATTGATATTATCCCAGTGGGCAAAAACTTGTTCAAAGTCTGCAGTAAAGACACAAAAACAACATTGAAAAAAGCATCTTTCCAGCAGATATTGAGCAGGTTTAGCAGGATAATTGTTTAGCTTTAAGTACCACTTGAAAACAATGGAATGTGTGAAAAAAATCATCATAATTCGAATGTTCTATTCTTAAAAATTTGAATGTGCTGACAATATATGCCTGGGCACATATCTTGCTACTCATGCTACACGATGATCTTTAAAGACGCTAAAATCTGATATATTTGCCTAAATCTGGAATTAATATTGTTATGTCAACGAGCTTGCAATTGATTTGTTTCTTCGGTAAAAGGAGCCAATCAATTGCAAGATCAAAAATTCAGAAATTTTACTTACCAATTAAGAAATCGAATATAGCTGTATCCATAATATCAAGCAATCTTGGTCCCTCATTATATGGTGATTTAAGAAGGACGCTTTCGCAGTAGTTCATATCAGTTTCCCAACTATAAAGAGGACTTGTTAGATAAGAGGACGTCAAAACGACATCTTTTTCGACGTTGATACTGGATGATCCACAAGTTATGAGTTAAATGTTATGCGTAAGAAATTTTCGGTTTCATCGCACTTTAAATTCAACTTGTAACTCACAAGTTCTAATTCGAAACTGGCACCCTCCATGTAGATATTACCAACTTGGAACTCATAACACGTAACTCAAAACTCATGAATAATTAATTTAAAATGTCTTACAAACACCTATACTAAAGGTATCAGTATCAGTGAGAAATTGTGTGGATGAAGTAAAAAAACCAAGCATATCAATATGAATTGCATACACACATTATACATCATAGCATTATGCATACACTAAATAAAAATAGAGAATAATATGCATGTTATAATTAGTAATAGATGCTTTTAATGTTTTAAAGAAATTATGTCTTTTTAAGACATGTGTATAGGCTGGCTGTATTAGGCTATACATAGACTACATGTATACCGATAGTATACCGATAGTTTTGTCTTATATATATCCCATTTTCTTCGTTAAAGTGACTTGGAAATCGATAGTTCGTCTTATATACGTCCCGTTTTCTTTGCCAAAATGATTTGGAAAACTTTATAGCTCTCCCATTTTCTCGTGGAAATAATACCGTCGGCAACAAGCTCGCCTGCTAAGGCTCCCATCCAGCAAATACCTGTTCAAAGTCATTAAAATAACATTACAACAATGTCCACTGAACATTGTATATTTTGTGAACTTTGAACAAGTTTTTACCCACAGGGAATTTCTGTTCCGCGGAAGATTTTCTGAAGTGGATAACGGCCTTTAGGCTCATTCATTGTCATGTTATAGCGTCTGCAACAGAGATCAGCATACCATTATTTGTATCAACAATGGTAGCTTAACTATGGTGAACATGCAAACAAATACTCATAGTTTTTCGTGGAAAAAATATGATAATAACCTTGACATTTATTTGCCCAGAGATCCTATATATGATAAAATATGTTTTAAAATTTACACCAAAGGTACTTCAAACTATAATCTAAATTTTGTGACAAAAAATAATCATAATGCAGATAATGAGCACATTATTTTAAAAAGTTAGGAAAAGTCAGAAATTTTGACTATGATATCAATTTGAAGGCCTAATAGATTTAAGGGAACAACAATAATATCTATTTCAAAATTGAAGAAGGAAGCTTCCCAAATCAAAGTGGACACTTCAATTCTTAAAATTCCCAACATTATTTTAATAAAAAAGTTATCTATTCTCATTGATTTGCTAAATACGAAATGGATGCCAAATAAGATTCATTTCTAAGTCAACTATTTATCTTTTGGATATAATTGTTAATTGAATGTGGTCAAGTGACCGGCCAGGTATCACAGCAAATTAATTAATTTAAGTCTTGGGTATAACTTTTGGGTGAATGTGGTCAAATCTTCATAAAATTCAAATTTCAAAAGTCTACAATTTTGAAAAAATCTCTTTTTAACCGATACTCGATCCCGTGTCGACAAAATTGGGGGAAAAATGGCCAGCTTTCTCGTAATTTCAAGATGGTGCCACACCTTTTCGATCCATTGGACTAAAAAATGCAATTCGGACCCTTTTTTCCTACAACTTGGATCCAAGTTGACGAAAATCCTTCTATGGTCTATTGAGGACAACACAAAGTGATAGTAATGGCCCATCCAAACTTCATTTGCCAAACTAAAAATTAAAAAACATTTATTTCAAGCAAAAGATTTAATTATAAAAAGGGTAACATTATATATATATATATATATATATATTTTTTAAGAAACTTAATGATATCAGCTTCTAGCTACCCTTATATAATTAATAAAACTAACATGGCCTTTCTTTTTTTATATGTCCTTTGCCATGGATGTCTCATTTTACCAACTTTCCATTTAGCAGGTAACCATAGAGTCAATGACCCTTCCATTAAACTCCCTTTCGCGCAAGCTGGTTCTTCTTTTCTGCAATACATACAAACTCCATAAAAGCACATATTTTCTCCATCTAAAGAGGAAAAATTAAATTATTTAACACAAAATGATAGTATATAATATGCGATCTATATAAAGGCTGTGAAGGAAGCTAAAAGGCCTTTTGTGCATAGGAGCAAAATCTGGAAGTTGAAAGAGGCTGCTGCAAGAAAAGAATATAGTGTAGGTGCTAGACAGAAGCTGGATGCCAAGAAGAAGAGGCCAAAGGTAGAAAATAGATGCACTTGCCTGAAGGAATGTCTTCTGATCGGATATGTGGCTGGACTTAGAAACCGGTGATAGAATTATAAGGTAGATAATGTAATAAAAGAGAAGACTTTGCTGGAAAGCGTGGAATGCAGGTAGAAGTTAAGAAAGTTACCTGAAAGCAAAACATTAGGCAAAGTTGGAATTTTATGATGCAAATAAATAGGCTGAGAAAGAGAGATTCCCCAATATATTGAGAAGAGATGAGATAAAGGGAGCAGTTTTTAAGATTGAAAAGTAAATGTCAAGAACTACTCAGGATTTTGTTGGGGAGAAATGTATTTGGAATGATCCCAGGCTCCTGGTGACACTGGTATCAATCTGTTACTGAAATGACAAACCTTATCGTGTGTGAGGGTATAGTTCTAGCTGACTGGGAAGTCAGTTCTAATGTGAATAGTTATAGGGGTAAGGGTGGCCTTAGACCGAGGCAACTATATGGGCTTCAAATTGTTAGATCAAGTTATAAAATAAATAATTATAATAAAAAGTTATAAATAAATAATTATTCTTTTCTAAGTTTTAAATATATTTAACAAAGTTTGTTTACATAGAAAGTAGCATAACGGTGCGGCGATATAAAAGAAAATTAAAACGCAATGAGAACATCTATTCTGAGAGACTGAGAGCATGTTTTTCTTTGGCATGTAATAAAGATATTCGATTGACTTATAAGAGAAACATTTGAACGAAATAACGGCTGGTAACGTCTATAGTGTTTTTCAAGAAACAACCCTCCTACGTAGATGAATATTAATATAATAACATGAAGCAGCACGGTTGGTTATGATTTACAAGATGTCAGATATGCGTTAGCAAAAGACCTTTGACGAAAGATATTTGTCTTTGAAAATACTCTTGAGGGAAAGCTCAAGTGAAAAAATTATTTGATAACTTTACTCTTACTCTTATAATTCACAGAAACAAAGATGGGTTCCATCTCTAGAGATTCACAGAACCTTTATGGAACCGGAACGAGCGTTACCATGAAATTTTGAGGGCTGGTACCGATTATCAATGAAGTGGTCAAAATAAGAGCAAATAATCACTGTAGAAGAGTGAATATTTACTCTTATTTTAATCACTGCAAAGGTATGATATTTAAGAAGCTCACAATCATCAAATAAATTAGATCATCATCTAAAGAAAAAGAACATGGCAATAGAATTTTAGCAGTTTAAAGGGAATGATGACTGCTTCAAAACCTGGCTTTATAGAATTATGGCACTGCCTGTTTTATTTGGATAATATCCAAGTAACTAATGAATAAAGTATAATTCCCACCCATTGTAAGCTTGTTTTGTAACTCAATTACAGTAATGTGTAAACAGTGGTCTAAATAAGAGTAAATAATCACTGCAGAGGAGGGATTTTTGAGCATAATGACTTGTTTTCGATCATTGGTGTAATACTAACCTTCAAAGAAAGTGTTGAGTAACTTCTTCTTGCATACAGGTTTCATCTCTGATTTTAAATCAACATAACGACCTATTGCTGGAGGTGCTCGATAAAAACCAAGAATTCTAAAATGAAATTCATTATACAAAAATTATTAAACGTTTTAAAGGATAAATTCAATGATCTTCCTGGTGGTAGATTACTTAGAAATATTTATTTTATTTTTGTACAGCGATCCAAATAAGAGGAAATAATCACTGTGGAGGAGGGGATTTTGGGTCACTGTGGAGGAGGGGAGTTTGGGTCACTGTGGAGGAAGGATTTGGGGTATAACTTCAGGCTTTGTAGCCTATAGTGATTATTTACTCTTATTTCGATGATTGATGCAGTCTTATTGAAATAAAAAATTCACACTATGTATTTTCTATGTTAACTGTGTGGCAGCCATCTTGTTTAGCCAAACATTTCCCCTTTTTAGAGAAAAGAATTGCCCATTTTCACACTGGGTATGATCAGCGTGTGTCACTTGTCAATATTTCAACAATTTCAAGAAAATTGAACTATATAAACAGAAGGGTTTTTGGTCAAAGAATTGCAATGGATCGGTTCTTCAGTACAAAGAAACCCATTCATTATTACACTTCAATCTTCAAAATTTACTTTAGCAATCACCTGTGGAGGAGTGGCTGAAAGTTATGTTCAAATGCACTCCTTCACAGATGAATGTCGTAGTGAATTTTGAGGACTGCTCTTGAACTACGCAACTGTTATTTCTGAGATGGTTCCTTACCTATCAAGGTGAAATGCAGCAATTTCTGCATTATGTCTATCATACCCCTCATATGGTGTCCCACTTAATATTCTACCACGTTCATATCTACAATAAATTAACATCCAAATTAACACAAGATCTGTAATAAGTTCATCCATATGAAACAACTCATTGTCTGCAAGCCTTAAAAACGGTCGGAAATCACCTGTGGAGGAGGTTTTTAGCTCAGACTTGAAGCTGATAACTGTTTAATTTTGATTAACTTATGTTGAGTATGATCATAGCTATTTTAGGGACCATCTCCAAAATTCGTTCCCATAGGAAGAGTGCTAAATCAATGATCTTGCAATTGATTGGTTTTTTCGTATCGAGGAAACCAATCAATTGCAAGCTCGTTGACTCAACACTCTTAATCGTAGATCAAATTTCTCAAACTTATTGATTTTGACATCATACTTATTGATTTTGACATCATTAAAGCTGCTAAAATATCTGCTTTTTGAAACGAATTTTGGCCTCTTTGAATCCGCATAAATTACTTCCATTATAATAACTTACCTTTTCGGCTTGAATACAACCAATTGCTCCTCTGGTCCAGCAAGTTTAAACATAGCCTTTAGTTGAGTTCCTTTGAAACCAACATTTGCTTTTAAGATTTTGGACTTTGCCATTGCATTTAATATCAATTTAACAAATTTTTCTGACTCTACAGTAATTGCTCGAGCGGAAACCATCTCCATCCAAATATCCCAAGGATGCATTCCAGACCATTGTGGATAAGTATCATCTTTATCATGTTTTTCATTGTTAAACCTCATGATGTCATCATCTTTGTTCTTCATCAAATCTACATTAATTTGAACTACTGGAGAAGAAACTTTGCTATTTAACTGACCACGGAAACGTAACAACACAAATATTGCACATAATAACAGGATCACAATAAAACGTTCCTTCCATTTCATTATTCCTATAAAGAGATATAATTGCACTCATGAAAAAAGGCTATTTGCATTGATCTTGATGCAGGAGAGAAGACTTAGGGTTAATTTCTTTCATCAATCCAATCGATTTTAATCAAACTTAAACAATCCTTACTTTCCTTGTGATAAATGAATTTGTCAGTTTTAGCTGGAATCACTCCAGAGCTCTAATTCAATTATATAAGCAACACACTTCCTTCTTTTTGAAACAGTGCACTCTTCTGTTATTTACAGTCTCTTCCGATTTAGACAGTGTGCAAACTTCTTGCAAGACAGTTCTCTTCCGATTTAAAATTTTCACACCTTGCAAGCACTTCCAACTTTATTCAAAAAAATTAGGGGTGGTGAGAAGATGAGAGTAATTGGTGCAATTAATACATCCTAGCAGTTCATATGATAATAGTCAAGCGCTTCATTTGTTTACATACTCCTATGACTTTGCCTCACTCTTGGAATTCTGACAAAATAATTGGAAGTGCGTGGAACAGCATTTACTTTGGAAGAAAAGTGTCTGCAAAAAGAAGAGAAGTGTCTGCAAAAAGAAGAGAAGTGTCTGCAAATGAAGTTCGCAGTGCCAAAAAACGAAATGAACCTTGTAAAAAAGAAACGAGGTGCCTGTAAAAGAAGTGCACACTGAAAATCTAAAACAGAGAACTGCTCATCAAAAGGAACTTGCTGACGACTTTTTAACCCACGGTCTTAGTCTTTTTGAGCGTCCAGCTGTAGGCAGGCGTAGTGAAAATAAATTAAGCATGCCCAGTTCTTCCTTATCAATCATTCGTTCCAGAAAAGAAAATCACTGAAAGAATTCGGCATAGGAGAAAATGAAAATTATAGGGACAACAAATTATATATGGGGGGAAAGCAATGGATATCCTGGCTGACCTATGGGAAAGGGTCACGGATTTCATTGAAATTTTGAAGTGCTATCTACGGATATCTGGATGTCATCCACAGGGGGTCGTATATGAAATTTTTAATAGTCCATTGGGGACACGCCATCATAAATGGGCTATTCCATTTTAAGTCCATACAGAGTAAGAGTATAGATATTTCAAAAAATTTCCGACCAGTTTCAGAACATGTCAGATGCATTTGTTCAACAATCCAAGGGTTGTTGATGGTCTGGGAAACTTTTTTCCAGGGGCAAAATAAGTTTACTAATCACTTTTTCCGGGACTAAATACAATTTATGGAATTTTACTTCCACTCCCATGTATGGATATAAAATGGAATAGCCCAATATATCACCGCCGCGCCGCGCATAGCTATATCCTGCCTCGATCCTCGGAAGAACAAAAATTCGAGTCGACACAACCTCGACTCGAGGACACCCCTAGAATAAGATTTGTTTCATCCCTCCAATACAGAAAGAAACCTAACATACGTAACAGAAATATAGCTAAAAGATCAGAAGACAATGTAAAAAAAGAAAGAAAAGGGAAAAACGAAAGTATTCGTGAAAAAATGTGTATTCGTGTCTTACGCGCCATATTCGATTCAAAAGCGGATAATTTTACGGAAGCCGACGAATAAAAACAAGTTTATCTTATAAAATATTAAAATAAAAGACAGACCACCTTTGTCCTTGCACTTTTTAACAACCTTAGCGGACAGACCTCTCGCTGCTGAGCGAATGCCTCCTAAAGTTGGCTACAGCATCAGAGCTTCTACGTTTTTTAACGTCTAAATAGGTCCCGGGACCCATATTATAAAAGTGGAACCACGGAAATATAAGTGGGACCCTAAAAATAAAAATGGGACCCTCAAAATAGGAAGTGGGTTCTTCACAATGTAATAAAAAAGAACTAAACCGAATTCTAATCCGAATTGGATTCGAATCGATCTGTCCCCATACGTCCCTAGTGGGCAAAACATGTTAATAAAAGCACTTGATAAAATAGCAGCAAATACGTTAGAACAATTTCGAAAACGGTATTTCTAACATCTTTAAAGTAAACTTGTTCCAAGCGCTTCTTGTTTCTTTGATTTCTTTCTCAGGTGGAGAAAAAAATCAAAGAGACAAAAAGTGTTGGGAGCGAGTTTGATCTTTCGTGTTTTGTTCCTGCTCACGCTTATATTATTGCAGTTATACGTTAAAGGTATTTGAGATAAAGTGCTAAGAATAACGCGAACTAAGCATTGCATTATATCTTCAAACTAACTATCGTAAATGCTCTAAGTAAGCGTATCATTCATGTAAGCACCCTACTCCGGATAAGCGCCCCTATTTTCTTTATTTATTAAATAAGCGCCCCTATTCTAACAACCCCACTCGTAGAGCTTGTTGGACTTACATTATTTCTCAAAGAGGGAGCTTGTCAGATTACTAAGCAAAGTATAAAGCAGGGAGTTTTTTTGTTAAGCACCCCACTAAAAATCTCGTGAATTTAATAAGCACCAGGGAGTTTACTAGAGCATTTAGCAGAGACAAAAGTTTGGGACATTTTATCCCGTTCAAATTAATTGCGGCTAGGATATATGTTTAAGCATAGTCACAAGAAAAGAGAGATCTCTTTTCTTGTGACTGTGGTTTAAGTATGCGCCGCGCGAGATCTACTCATACAACAATAACTGTGTTGTCATGCTAGTTGTCATGCTCTTATGTGTTATGTTTTGCCACAGTTAATAGAGTTCTGATAACTGTAATGGAATAAAATGATTTACGAAGGTAAACGATTTGTTTTTACTTTTTTTACTTCTTTTCAGGTCTCACTCGTCTGTAGCCCTCTTATTTTTTTCTTATCTCAAACTATACTCTTGTCTGTTAGCAACTTCGATCTCAGAGCCTTTTCTCTCTCGTTCTCACCGATTTAGACGTAAATAGTGAAGATGCCCTGGGATCGAGGTTGGTCTGTTAGCATTTTCCTTTTATTTACATATCGATTTCATATTTATTTGTGGGATCGCACTTTTATTTTTGGAGTCCCACTTTTATTTTCATGGTGCCGCTTTTATAGATCCCACCGGGACCCCGTCCTACTTCTATACCATGCCGGGGTAGGATGAACTTTTTTTCACGGATAACGATCGCATCAAAGAGGATCGCGTCTATTTTTTTTTATTAATATTAGCATTATCATTCTCCCCTCTCCTCAAGACCGAGACCACTACTAGGAGAAGGAGCACTTTTTTACCCCCTCCTGATCTTAATCTTTCTCCTGTCACGAGTATCACGAGCAATCCTCAGCCACCCTAATAACCTTAAAACATGGTCGAGACCACTTCACAAAGGAACGGGTTGGTTGCGGTACCTCCATCATGGGCACGGCGGAAATTTATGTCCATGGGTGGAGCTGAACCGGTACCTCTGCTACCTCGCAGGTACTAATGTTGCTTATGTTGCTCATTCGTTTAAGTCTCTTTGAGCCCTAACACGATTATTATTTTTCATCAATGACGTTAAAAATCGGCGATAGAAAACAATATTACAACAATATTTCCAAACTTGTATACAAAACAATGCTTAGTCTGAAAAACGTGATATTGATATAAAATCGCGAATCCGGTAAACAAAAACAACGCCCTAGCGTGTTTACTGCTGAATTTGGACACGTTTTTTCTCACTGGGAACCTTATGCCAGGTTCTATCCCAGCCCGCCAAAACCTGTTCAAAGTCAGAAAAATAACGTTAGAACAACGTTCTTTGAATGTTGTTCTAACGTTATTTTGCTGACTT